>JAJEJH010000962.1:0-61062 GCA_026122585.1 Anacardium occidentale | reverse complement strand
GCCACCACGAGTACCCCTGATGCTGAACACTACTGTACTTTTATTTAATAAACTAAAAAATTGGGTACCTGTGACGGGAATCCTATGAAAACAAAATCCTACTGCTGCTATGTACAATCTGTGTACACGCGGAAGCTAAAATAATCTGAAATATACAACGGGCCCAAACTGGCCTTTTACATAAAATTACAAACGTTCTGAACACTGTTCATTACATAGTTCTGAATACAGAGTACATTCACAAGACCACACAGGTCCAAAACTGAAAATATACAACTGAATCTGGTGTGTGGGGTCCCCTCTCGCAAGCCTCAATCCACCCACTCCTCGCCAGCAGCAAACTGACCTGAAAAAGAAGGAAGAAGGAAGGGGATGAGTGATAAAGATCAACCAGTAAGCATTCCATACTTCCCTCGCCCAAACAAGCGACAAACACAGCACACATACTTGGCCTCGGCCCTATCCATACATCTAATCGCTTGCTGGCGCTGAAACTGATTATTTTGTTATCTGATTTCTGATTACTGATTATCTAATTATTAATTAATCATGGCATGATGTGGATGTCATGTCATGCTGAACTGGAAACTGAAATTATCTGATGATGTATGCCTCTGAATCTATCTGTACCTGAAGGTACCTGCTGTACTGATCAGGCTGATGAACACAGGGATTCGACATCTTGGCCAAGTGGGCTGAACATTCTAACTACAGGCTAGAAAGCTGAAACTGAAATACTGGTGAGCAGTCTGACTGGTGTCAGAAAGTTAGGTCCCACAGATGCCCCCTCGAGTTCACCCAAAACTGTAACCCGTACATCAGGTTCTGAATGTTGAAAACTACTGAATTCGGATCCCTAGATCCTCTTTCAGGCTACATGCTATGTTATGGTATGCTCATGCATCATTTCTTATCTGATTTCTGGCTTGTCTGGTGATTATTAGCCTTCTGGATGGATTACTAAGTCTTTCTTAGTCAATTTCTGTAATTTCTGGAAAAATGAGCAGGTGCACGGGCGTGCAAAGAAAACACACAGGCGTGCAGGAGAGACACACGACCGTGCTGGGCAAAGGCACACGGGCGTATGGCCAGACACACAGGACCGTGCCCCGGTCGTGTGTCTAGTCGTGCTCTCCTCTGGAAAACTGGGCTGAAAACATTGAAAAAGCTGGCACACGGCCATGTCCCTCAGGACACATGGTCGTGTGTCTGCATTCCTGGCCGTGTGCACTTCATGCACACGAGCGTGCTCTCGCAGAAACCAGGACGCATGGGCGTGCTCCTTATGACACACGAGCGTGTGTCGGGTTCTGCAACATGAGCACCCACCTGGACAAAGCAGGAAACCCATCCAAACACATACATTTCTCATCCAAACTAAAATTAACTTAAAACACACATCAATGGCACTTCAATATACATATAGCGTGCATCAATTTCATCATTCATCAATTGCTACTGAATCCACCATGGAAATCTACCATTTCTCTCACTAACACGCACACAAGCAAGGCAAGCATGCAATTGGGTGGAAATCAACATACATTCAACCAATCATCATCATATGACCATACCAACATCACACAATATGCTGAAAACGGAAACACATGTTTCCAACATCATCAAACAAGCTGGGAACGCAGAGAGAGAGTAAGAAACACTTACCTCTCGCCATGGCTGTCGGAAGACTTCTCTCAAGCTAATCTCTGGTTTCTCTAGCTGGATTGGGAGCTACTGGAAGCTAGAAATCTGTACTAGGGTTGGGAGTTACTGAAAATAAGAGAAACACTGCCTGAAAAATAAGAACTGGGTGAGAAATGAAAACTAAATCTCTCGTCTCTCTCTCTCTTCTAAGCCACCTGCACGGGCGTGCAGGGTACAGTGCACGGGAGTGTACCAGGGAAAATGAATATAATTCATTCCCCGCGCTTCGTATGATTGAAACCTCCCGAAAGGAATCATACGAAGACCACACAGCTCTGAAAAATTTACTAACTCACCCCTGAACTCTTCTAGACTCCCAATCTACCCCTGAATCTCATTTCTAACCCCAAAACTCTACCCCTAAGGGCCTTCTAAACCTGGGATGTTACAATGTTTGTGCACAAGAGAAGACACACGCCCGTGTGCGGAAGGACACACAACCGTGTGTCAAGGCTAAGAGCGCACATGACTGTGTGTAGGAGAAAGGCACGACTGTGTGTCAAAGGAGAATGACACACACGACCGTATAGCACAAATACACGCCTGTGTGCAAGGCCAAAATGTAGTCATGCACTTTTCGTTTGTTGATCGTGCTTGCATCCCGTGCTAGCTTCTGGAATCTAAAAACAGATGGAAGAAAAATGACACACGCCCGTGTGTTACAGATACGCACACTTGTGCTAGCACAAAAATGACCGTTGAAAATACAGAAAAAGGGAAGCACGACCGTGCAAGAAAAGTGACACCCTTGTGTAGTTTTCTAGAAACTCTCCAACGGCTCTCAAATCAGCAGTAACGGCTAGAATCTTCCATTTCCTATAAATTGGAGCTGATTTGAAGATTGTGGGGGAGAGAATTAGCACTACAAACTTCTATTCTTTCATTCTCTAAACTCTTCTCCAAATTTCTCTCACAAACACTTTTGTAAACCTTTAGAGAGAAACCTTGAGCTTAATTGTTGTATTAGCCTTGTGAGGCAAAACCATTGTAATTTGTACAAACCCTTGGGTACAATCCCATGAAACTAGTGTAAGGTGTAATCCCTGTTAAAACTAAGTTAAGGGCGCAATCCCTTGTATCAAAACTAGTGTTAAGGGCGAAATCCCTTGGTTCAAAACTATTGTAACTTCGGGGTTGAAGTTAGTGGAAGAAAAGTCTTCAAGCGAGGTTGCTTAAAGTAGTGGACGTAGGAGGCGTGGAGAAGCTCCAAACCACTCTAGAAATCGGCTGAGCATTTCTTTCCCTTTACTCTCTTTATTTATATTTGCTTAGTCGTATAATTGTTTGCTCTTAATTGTATTTACATATTTGGTTGGTTGAGTTGGTAGAATAAAAAAAGGGGTTTTAAACTTGACAAAAATTTTAGATAACCTACTCACCCTCTAGGTTATTTGCCATTTAGTATTTGGGGTTTTATAATTCAAACATCAAAAAATGATAAATCATATCTAAGCATATACACACTTACATGCTTCTAATCATTCAAACTCCAATAAATCATTCATAGGTATATGAACTCAACATATTCACATGTTATTCAACCATATACCATGCATCAAACATCCACAACTTGATAAAATAGGAAACACGTGCTTAAAAGATAGGGAAAAAGAGGTAAGAAAACACTTACCTTTTGGATATTGATTCTTTCTTTCTCTCTAACTTGATCTCAATCTTTAGCTTGGTTGGCTACTCCTCATTACTCTCTTTTAATCCTTTAGGTTAGGGTTCTCTAGGAAGAAAGAAAAATTTGGTGTTATCTGATAAACAAGAGAAAATCTATTTTATGTATAACAATGAGAACAACAAGGACGCATAGTTGTGTGTCTCAGGATACACAATTATGCTTCAAGGAAATCATAAATTTCTAACTTTTTTTGTGCTACGCATAAAAGTCTCCTAAAAAGACCTATGCATATGCCACAAATAACTTCTAAATAACTATTTTACTCCTAAACCCTTTCAACTCTATTTATTATCATATAATCTCACTTTTAACCCCATTTTTCAACCTAAAAAAACCATTTAAACCTAGGATGTTATAGGACACGCACTCATGCTTGAAATATCCCGAGGTTATAATAGTCTTTTAAATTAAAAATCAATAATAAAAGTGAGATTTTATAATAGAAAATAGAGTTGAGAGGATTCAAGGGTAAGATAGTTATTTAGTAGTTATATGTAGCATGTACATGGGTCTCCTTAGGAGAATATTTCATGTATAGCATATGAAGAAAAGAAAATATGAGATTTCTCTTGACACACAACCATGTGCCTTAGGCGCACGACTGTGTACCATAATCTGTGCATTGCTATATATAAAGTATGCTTTATTACTTAGTTTAGCTAACTTCATCCAAATTTCCTTCTTCCTTTCTATAGAATCCTAGATCAGAAATTAGGAGAAAGTAACCAGCAACCATAAATCAAAATAGAAAGCAAGAATAAGCTAGAGAGAGAGAGAGCCAACAACAGTGGCATGATGAGTTTAAATGCTAAACTTTGAACTTATTAATTTGTGCATTAGATTCAACTAAATTTAATCATGTTTCATCTTGTGAAACATCTCATGAGACTTGGATCATCCTTCAAACAACTCATAAAGGAAAAAATCAAGTAAAAAAGTCCAAGGTGGAATAAGTTTTCATGATTATGAACATCTTAAGATACAAAAAGATGAGAACATTACAAACATGTTCAAAAGGTTCTCAAACTTAGTCAATGAATTGAAAGAATTGGGCAAAAATTTTGAGACAGTTGATTTGGTTAAGAAAATCTTTATATTTTTGTCAGAATCTTGGACAATGAAGGTGACGACAACAAATTAATCAAAGGACTTAACTAAAATGGGAATAGATGAGGTTATTAGGAGTTTCTTGACTTATGAAATAAAGTAGATGCCCAAAAAAGAGGAAACAAGAATAAGAGTATTGCCCTAAGGGCAAAAGAGAGTTTGGATGAAGAAGAAGAGTCTTCAATTAATGATAATATGTCAAATGCAAGCCATAAGAAAAACTTATCAATTAAACGAATGGCTAATATACTAATAAAATGAATTAATGTATAAAACAAAATTTGAAAATTTAATTAGAAAAATAAAACTGAAGTTGCAAAGAAATAATGCATAATTGTTACCTAGGAATGAAGTAGGGTTAACTTAAAATATAGACTACTAAAATTTATGCTTAAGACTTAAAAAAGAGATTACATATTAAACTTATATGATATAATTATATCATTAAAGGACTACCAAATGAATATTTTCTATGATCATATTCTTGAACCAATCTTCAATTGAAATCAAAATTGTTTGTGAATGATTACAGTTTTAGAAAAGATGGAAAAAAAAAAGTGTATGAAATCGTATTGCCATAAATAAGATAAAAGAGACATTTGAATTAGGTAATGTGTTGTGAATGGAAACAAAATTTTTTTTAAGTGTTTAGAGATGTTTGTCTTTGAAAAAATAACTAAAAGCTATCCCAGAAAACAGTAAACAAAAGTCTACAAACCTAATGCAATGTAATTTTGCTTGAGATGTCCAATATAATAAACTTAAGGGTATATATGTAATTTTGTTAGTTTTGAGAAAGTAAAAAGATAAATATAGACGATTGAATTTTAAAATTGTTTTTTGTTCTTTATCTTAATTTAAATTCAAATTTTATTATTTCTTTATCTTTTGATCTTTCTACTAAAATTTAGTTAATGTATTTTATTAAATGATAACTAGTATCAATGTGCACATATAAGTAAGACTACATAAAAATTAACTAAATCGATTCAATTTAATTCAAACTAAAAACTGTAGTTTGAGTTGTTTTATGGATGATTACAGTTTTCAAAAGTTTATAAACTAAATGTTTGGCTTGATTTTAGCTTTAGAAAATAAATTCTAGTAAAACTGAACCAATAAATATATTAAAATTATGTCTTTTTTAAATATATAATTTACTATTAACTTCCTTATAATACAAATACTTTAAGACTTTAACTATTGACGTTTTAACTATCAAATTCTTCAAATTCTTTTCTATGTTGTTATTTTTAGCCTCATTGATTTTTTGTTATTATAATTTTATTATTGTTATATTATATTATTTTGATATTTGTTAAAATTGTACGATTTCTTTAATTTTTTCACTTAATTTATTTTTACTTTTATCAAACCGACTTCCTAAACTAAATATAAATAGCTTTGGTTTAGACATAAAGTATTTAAAAACTGACTTTATTTATTTAATTAAAAACATTTACTCTAAATCGATCAAACTAATATATGAACACCTTTATATATAAATACAAAGCGGTACATTGATCATACTGCTCTATATATATATGTAAAGAGCACTACATTTTCAAGTGTCCATTTGGCGTATCGCTTTGTACAAGCGATGTCGCTCAACCAATTTTTCATTTAAAGAGGTAGGTAGGATAGGTGTTGACTTTAAAGCATGTCAAATGACTCTTTGATAATTTTAACCCTTTTTATATACATTATATATTAATAGATTTGTAACATCACTACTTATTGAGCACCATTTCTGATATGGAAAGAAAATATCCGAATCTTTTCCCCATAGCTAGTTCATTTTCGTTAGCTTCTGCAGAGACTTTGCAATGTATGTATAAGGGTAGAATTCATGAAGAATGGAATACCAAATGGGAAGTAAAGGTTTTGCTTAATAGACTTTTGAAAATTTTATGAGAAAACATTTGGGGAAATGTTTGCAAAAAAAAAAAAATCAACAATTGAAAATTTTAGAAAAAAAAGTTTACAGAACATGTCAAGCACAATCATGTATAGTATATGCATGATTGTGTATGTCTAATTACGAAACATGCATGGTCCCGTGACTGGGAAAAAATACATATATGGTCATATATTGCAAGCACACAGTTGTATATAACCAGAAAACCTAAAAAACTACAGAAAAGTACAAGGGAACTTTTGATATTAATTTCAAAAACACTAAATAATAGTTTAAAATCATTTTTAACCATTGATGTCAACTTAAAAACATTGATCAAACTTGTTAAAACATGATTAAGATCATTTTCACATGTTTAACACCTTTAAAACCATTTTCGCACTTTTGGGGAAATATAGTGACATTTTCAAAACATTTTATGCACACAATTGATCAAAACAATATAATTACATCAAACTTGCACATTTTAATCATAGGGAACCAACAATATATGAATTTATGTTATTTGATACCAAAACACTCAAATTTGAATCATTTTGACATGAATTCCAACTAAGCACATATTGTAATACAAACATATACACATACAACATACTTGCATCACTTTCAATCCAATTATTTAAACATGACAAGTACTTATACAAACATTTAAGCACATACATTACAACATGGCATCGAATCTATCATCATCCATATATAAAAGATATAGATATGTAAAGAGCACCTATTTAGAATGATGATCCTTTTGAATGCCTTACAAAGCCATCTCCTCTTCATCATTTCTTCTTTTTGGCTTCAAGGCATCTCTCATCAGCTTTCATCACTTTTCATCTTTGAATTTCTTTTTGAGATAGAAATGTGACGATGTCCTCCCTTTAGAAACAGTTTTAGAACAAATTAGCCATATTTTATTAAAAAAAATGATTTTAAACTCTTAAAAATATTTGATTTTTTAAAATAGGAACCCAATCTTTGATACCAATTGTTAAACCCTAATAATAGCTAAAATAATCCTAGAGGAGAGTGAATAAGATTTTTAAAAACTTATACACAATTAAAACTTTTCACGCAAAATTAAAGTTATGTGTGAATATATTTAGCGTGATAATGCAAATATCTAATCAACCAACCAAAGCAATAAATCAAACAACAATAAAGCATATAAATGAAATAAAGAAGAGTAAGGGAAAGGAGATTACTCAACTAATTTTTATAGTAGTTTAGAGCTTTTTCACAAGCCTCTTACATTCATTCCTTCAAACCACTCTAATTGAAGTTTTTCTCTATTAACTTGAATAACCTGAAAGTTATAGCAGTTTTGATTTAGGAGATTTCACTTTTCATACTAGTTTTAATGCAAGGAATTGTTCCTTTATAATAGTTTCACAAGATTTTGCTCTTGCACTAGTTTCACGGGATTACGCTTTTAGGTTATCAAAAAATAGAGAACGGAATTTGCCTTTTAATAAGTAGGTACACGAATTATGCTTCAAGGTTTCTCTCAAAAGGTATACAATAAAAACTAGAGAGAGAAGTGGAAAAAAATAGAGAATAAGGAGGATATAAGTTGAGTACAAAATTTTCTCTAACACTTTTTCCTTCAAATCACTTGGCTTTTATAAAGTTTGGAGAGATATAGCTGTTACAACTAATTTAAAAGCCATTGAAACAAATCTAAGTAGAAGCATGATCGTGTGTCTCTTATACACGGTCATGCTTCCGACAATAAATACAGTCTAATGGTCGAATTCTTTATATCGTGCTAACCCTATATGAGCTTATGCTCTATAACACAGTTGTATGTCTTAATATCTTCAATGCTTTAGACTTCCAGAAAGTCATATGGTCTTACGTACGATACCCTTCATGACCATTACATTATTAAGTATTTTCAATTCCATGGGTATGTGAACTTTTCTAGAAGGGCATGCACTTAGTGATAATTGTAACACAAAGCACTATTAGATATACATGAGAGGCATGGCAATGTGTCTTCACTTGGTATGACACATGATCGTGCACTTGAAAGTTACATGATTATGCGTCCTTGCTTCTTATCGTACAGGCACCTATATGACTCAATGACCTCATGTATTTCCTTATAGGACACACATAGTGTGTTGTTAAGACACACGTGGTCGTGTGTCTGGTCAAAGCTACAAAATGTCAACTCTTTGTCCTCTTTGTCATTGATCAATACATATAAGGGTAAGTTAGATATTTTAACATAGTTTTTTATCACATCAAAATACTTAAGGGTCTAATAGTTTTGTTTCGTAGTTTAGTTCAATTATAAGCACAAGCTTGTATACAACTACACTGACTGGCATACTTCTTGTCGACCTTTTGTTTCTCAGCTGTATCGACCTATATTATTTAAATGCAGGTTGATATTAAATACTATGTATACCAACCTCCCACATATATCAATATGCACAAATTATACCGACTTGTATTACTTAAATACAAAGTAGTATCTTAAATACTAACAAACCCATAGCTCATTAACATTGGTTTTAGCATAAAATTTAGATTTACAATTTAAAAAAAAAAAAGGGAAAGGAAAGAAGAGAACAAAGAGGAAAGTTAACAAAGGTTAAAAGTGTAAATTTATGTTTAATTTTCTTGTTAAATCATATTTATTATAAATCAATTTAAGCCAAAAAAACATTTTTGAAACTTAAAATGAATGTAACCAATGAAAAAAAAATTATAGGGATCTAGTGCACCTATTGACTCATGTAGCAAACTTTGCATACCCTTTATTGTAAACTTGAAGAAAAAACAGTCACATATTTAATGAAATAATATTTTTTTTTTTTTTTTAAGTTAAGTAAGGCGTAGAGATTTCTTTATTATTAAAATTTATAAATTAATTACTTTAAAAATTAGTAGTTATAAAATAATAATACATTCCAATAAATTGATATATGTAAAATAAAAAATTATATTATATTATTATTTAGTAACTTAAACTAAATTTACTAAATAAAAAAATTTTAACAAAATAATTTATTTCTTATATTTCCTAGTTAATAAACGAATAAAATAAATTATAATTTAACCAACAAGATTATAAAAATAGTGAAAAATAAATTAATAAAATAATATCTTATCAACTAACAATAATATGTTGAGATAAATCATCTAAATTGATAATTTTGAAAAAAATTCAATTTTAAATCAATTATAAATCCAAAAAATTAATTTAAGATCAGTTCAAAGTTATAGGTATTTATATATATTTTTCAATTTATTTTAACAATTATAACATATCACTTTTATTATTTTAGCATCTCGCACATGTTTCTAACCTCCAACTTTGTGTACTAAAGATAACACATCATTTTGCGTGATATATTATTTTATCTTAGTACAAAACAATTTTATTATATAGTAATACAATCTAGTTATTATAGAAAATAATACTTACTATTAATTCGAATAGATCTCTTTTTCTCCTTTTTTTTTTTTTTTTTATAAATAAACTTTGAACAGAGCAAGAAATTAATAGATGGGCTTTTGTGGGCTTAACATGATGGGTACAAAATCAAGCCCTAATATCATAACTAGAACAGAGATGAATTCGTGAAGACAATATCATACAGGCTCTCTGAATTCTTAAAGTCTGAATACCGCAACGGGCAGTAGAAGAATAACTTTTAGTTAATACAGACAAAAGTACATTGTTCCCTGGTCTCATGTACTTTGAATAAATCATCACCTTTGGAAATGTGTTGGTATCAATTTCATCGATCCCATTCTAATTGAATTGACCCTGGGTCCACCTTTGATGAACTCTTGTCGCTGGCCACCGGAAGCCCATGAGTTAACTGATCCCATCCCATGAGATGGGGCAGTGCAAACTGCATATAAAAACAAGAACAAGTTGGTGGAACTAAATGGTGCCTAGATAAACATGAAGCCACGTGCACATTCACGTGTGAACGCAGAAGCCAAGAAAGAGAATGTCAGTAGCTGACAATATTTATATTGTGTCAAGTGATATCTATAACTATCAGCAGTCCAAGTTTAATCAACACTATAACAACTTCATTGAAAAATTAAATACCGAAACAAACAATGGAGGCTAATATAAATTCCAGAAGTTGAGATCATACACTGCAAGCAGTCTTCAGCACAGCGAATTCGGCAGTTGTTACAGGAACACTGAAGCGTTCAGTAGTTTTCAAAAGGTTATTGACAACATCTGCAAAGCAATTGTATAGGTAATATTTAGAATTCTATAACTGCCTCCTAAAATGGAAAGGGGAAGAGTGGTAGGCCTGCCAATAATTTGAGACTCCTGTTTGCAAGTTAAATAATATCATCATATGAACAATAATAGAATTCTTAAGCAGAGCAACCAGAAGAAAACTTAATTTAATGGATACAAAATATAAGTATAGCCAAAGTACCTATACAATACAGCTTTTTAGAAGAAAAGAAATTCTATACTTGTTGAAAAAAAGATCCGATAAAGAAAGTATATCATGACAATTCTTCCATTTTCCCCTTACTCTAAATTTCAATCTCAATTGGCTACATGGACAATTCAACAGAACATTAATTATTTAGGTTGCATCAAATCATATTTATTTCCCATCTTTATGAACAAACTTGTTGATGAGCAAATAATATCTTCATGATTAAAAATTTGCTTATCCGTTTGTTCTACTGAAAACACTGTTGTTGTGATCACAGCACAACACTGTAACCACATAAGGGAAATTACACCATTACCACACAAAATCCCCGTATTAAATGGAAGCAAGACACGGTTAAAAACAGCAACATGTGTAACAGAAGAAAAGGCCAATTTTTTAATTTCATATCATCTGCTAGTTTGTGCAGATAGAATGCTTACTCAAAGAAACAAAATAACCACTGCCATCTGCATGTGCCTTAATTGATAAGGCCTTCCTCACTTGACCAGCATTGCTGCAGCAGGGATTGATTGTCAAATCAAACAGTAATATTTTTTTATCAGAATGTTATTATTCTTCCTAAGTAAATATTCAACCCACAACAAAAGTAATCCCAGAGATGAAATTGCCTCCCCTATTGCCTACCCAACAAAAAATAAAATAACATATGAGATAAAAATGACATAATAGAATATGAACCTTGATAGCATTGAAGGATCATGGAAGAACTCAGAAGAATCTTTGGGACCCATGCTTATCAAAGACCCAACTTCTGTCGGTGACAAACCAAAACTCTACAAAACATCAAATAACGCAATTAGTGATGCCATATTGTGAGAGAAGGCAAGAGAAAGAGCTTGAAATAATAAAAGAATCCTCAATTAGAACTTCAAAGGTACAAAAGTGAATATATATATATATATATATATATATATATATATATATATAAAAAATTCATTACAGTACAGAAAAGGTAGTTTGTGTGGCTCAAATATTGATTGATGAATGTATGTAATAAGAATTTACAATGCAATTTTGAAAATTACCTGTCTCTTTGCCCAGTCATACTTGCGCTCACCAATAGCAGGCCAAAAAGTCAAGAGAATGACACCTTTGCGCTGAACTTTTAAGTCCCCAGACTTTAAACATGAATGATAAATGAAAAGCATCACGAAAGCAGTGATGAACATAAGATAACTGATCACAAAAAATCAAAAAATTCAACCATACATCCAATTTAGCAAAAGTTGGAAGAATAGGATCGATAGAAAATGCCGCTTTGCCCTTAAAAATAGAATAAGGCGCAAATATTCGACCTGCAGAATTTCTTTCAAAGTTAAAGCAACAGAAAAACAAGGGATGTAAGCATAATCATTACTGACACTATGAATATTCTAAAATTTCTTTAACAATTCTCCAACGGTTCCTATCAAATCACTAAATACCTTTAGCATCAAAATTATGTCTTGCAGTTGACAAACCAGTTAGGGACGAATAAGACTGTGACCTTAAAGCATCTCTTACATCATCAGCTTTTCCGGCAAACAATTTATCGGAAGCCAGATTCCTGCTTCAGCAAAGAAATAAAAAATAAACATCAGACTGGATCACAAATCCGTACAAGACTTCATAAGATAGAGGCAGTTGTCACTCCCATATACAGGTGTAGATATCTGTATTGCAACACACAAAATTAAGAAGGAAATGTACAAAACCAGACCATAATCCATTCCCTTTACATCACCAATAATTTTAAAAATATATATATATTTAGGCGAAAGTCAATATCGTAACTTAATGAGGCTTCCTAAGCCCTATATTTTGAACTTTTAGGTTACTCTGAGGTCATCAAAGCAAATGAATAGAACAATAAAACCTGTAATCTTCATAACATCTGTTTCAGGCTTCGAATAATCATGAAGAAGGTTTATTATACCGTCAGCAATTAAAAGAAGACAATACTCTCACAAGCAGATAAAATGGAATATACATAAACAATCACTTCAACTACAAGGCAACACACCCACTCAAGATACCTGGAGCGAAGCAAAGAGCGAGTAAGATTCATCGTTTTTAGAGAGAGAGGGCTAGGGTTTTAGAGAGAGAACACGAAACTGAGGGTTTAGGGGGCAGTGTTATATAGAGAGGGAGTGGAAGAGAAGGGTGCACAGATACTCGGTGGAATCGCACTTCGTAAGTGACACGTGTTGAATGATTTTTTCTAACTTATTCATCCAGACTCCAACATATTGCAATCACACCGGTACAATAAAAGATTAATAATATATTACAATCCAAGATTTTATTTAATGATAAATTATCATTCATACAAATTTTAAAAACTAAATAATTATTTTTGATTAAAGTTAAAAAAATATTTTTATCTTTTTAAATTAAAAATAAATTTTATAAAAATATTAAAATAAAATAATTAAAAATTTAATAAATTAATAAAAATTAAAAAATAAAATAAATATTTAAAAAAGAATCACCACCTCTAACAACATCACTAACAGCGGTGTCCTCCTTTAATCTCATCAAATGGTCGAAAACAGCCATCTAATTCTATTGACAGTTGGATTTGATTGTTACAATGACGGAGATGGCAAAAAATCTAATAGAGATGATCAGATTTGGTCGTCTCCGTCATTTAAAATGGTTGAAAACAGCTAGTGTCAAGCACTCCGACTGTTTTCGCCATCATAACATCAAATCTAGTGACTAATAGAACTAGGTGACCGTTTTCGGTCACTTGGTAAGATTAAAAACGATCACCACCTTTCGTGGTTATAATAACTTTTTTAAATATTTATTTTTATTAATTTATTAAAATTTTATTATTATTTTAATTTTATTTTAGATTTGTTTTTAAGATTATTTATATTAAATTTTATTTTAATATTAATATTATTGAATTTTATAAAAAAAATTTTAAATTTTTCACAAAAAAAAATAATAATAAATACTCAGTTTTTTGAACTTTAATGAGTGAACGTTTGTCATGCAATGAAACCTTGGGCTATCACACCGTTTGGCCTACAATAAATTGGTAAAAGAAAATAAATAAAAAAAAATTAATGAGGCTAGTATTATACTGTAACTCATGCCAGTTATCCAATGGCAAGACCTCATAATATAAATTGTGTCAATATTGTATTGTTTAAAAAAAAAAACTAAAATACTTGAGATATTATCATGCTAAGTCTCTGTCTAATTGGATTCGATTTACTTGATGACGCAAAACAAGTGCTGATGAATTTGAGATTTTGCTTACAAAGACAAATTGTGTTGATGTTATTTAACAATATAAGACATAAACAAAAAAAAAAAAAAAAAAAAACAATAGGGGTATGCATAATTCGAATCTAGTTATAAGAATGAATTGATTTTTATTAAAAAATTACGGTTTGAATTAAAAAATAAATTAGTTTAGGTTTATAAGTTAAAAAAATAAAAAAAGGTTTACGTTCTGAGTGGTTTTGAAACCAAAACAAATTATAAAACATATTTTTAAAATATAAATATACATGTATGTGTATAAAACCATATTGGACATAATTTTTTAATAAATAATTAGGTGTATTATTTGTTTTTATTTGATTTTGTGTTTTTTTTATATATATATTGTTCATATATTTCATATTTAATTTATATTTTTTAATTATTATTTATTAAGTACGATATATTTGAAAGTGAATGATTTTTCATAAATTTACATCATAATTCAAATCGAATATCTTTTTTAATAATTTAGTTTGGTTTTGTTTGAAATCTAAATTAGTTTGATTTGAAATTTTTCTTATTTGTTTTTTTAGTTTGGTTTGTAAATTTTTTAATTTTCATTAAACCAGGCTATGCATAACCGATAAATAATGCTAAACTTTTATGAAGTTATTAAGGAATTAACTCCAAAATACAATTAAATATTAGATCGATTTGAATTGATTTATTAAATGAAAATTAAAAACACTAATGGTAAAGACTTATTACCTTAATTGAGTTAGGATTATTAAAAAACTCTCTCATGAAAATTACTTTACTCCTAATTTGTTTTATTTTTTGATATGTAATTATCATTTTCAAACTATCACATGCATATTAAAATTTTAAAAATATTTTTAATTTTTTTTCAAATCTCAAAAAGCTCTTCAAAATTTTCATTTGCACTTAAAATTATTAAAATTTAAAATTTATCCTTCAAACATATAATTATACGTATTTGTATTTTTAATTTATTATTTTGTGTGTAATTGTCATTTTCAAAATTATTGGAGCATATTAAAATGTTAAAATTTCAAAAATACCCTTAAAATTTTTTCAAATTACAAAAAACCCTTAAAATTTTCATTAATACCCTTAAAATGTTTAAATTTTATAATATTTCCTCTAATATATGATTATATGAAATTTATATCCCTAATTTGTTTTGTTTTTAAATGTATAATTATTATTTTTAAAACTATTAAAAGATATCTTAAAAATGAGGATAACTATGTCTAAAAATTTAAGAAGTAAGGACAAAATTGTTAAAAAATTAAGGATACCTTGATAATTTTTAAATATCTAAGGAGGAGAGGGTAATAATCAAATTACTTTTTATATTATCTATCGCATCAGTATTAGTAATAAAATATTACTATATTCTTTTAATATTTAAAAAAAAAACAAGATAATGTAAATAATAAAAGGTAAATTACTAAGATAATATTTGATTACAAGAAACCAAACACCACCTTAAAACATTGATTTTAATTAACTAATTTAAACACAAATAACTTATAAACACTTTTTATTACCTTAATTCATATATTTATTGAGAGCGGTGCTATACGTATTGAACTTAGTACCGAAAAATTGATGTGCATCTAGTCAAACAAGAATGAAATTTATACAAATCACCAAAATGTAAAATGATTCAACACACCTTCATCTTATTGGCTTAACACATTTATACTCCATTCCATACATGACTTCTTCATTCACAACCAACATACATTCACAATTACAAAAATTAAAGATGATCAAGACAAGCACAATCACCTACACACAATATTAATTGGCAATGTCACTTGGACGCATGCATATAACTTAGATAGCCATATAACAATTC
The DNA here is from genome assembly GCA_026122585.1 of Anacardium occidentale. Lineage (NCBI taxonomy): Eukaryota > Viridiplantae > Streptophyta > Magnoliopsida > Sapindales > Anacardiaceae > Anacardium > Anacardium occidentale. The sequence continues at coordinate 45,109 of JAJEJH010000962.1, read as the reverse complement.
TAAGCATAAAGGCAATGCCACCAACTTGGAAGATCCACCATTAAACTTTTGGCAAAATGCTTGGATTCAAGAGAAATTCTCTCAAGAACCATAACAAGCTTATTTTTCATTCAACAAGTTTAACTTTTTACATAAAAGAGAAAGGTCTTATGTATGGTTTTACAAGGCATGGTGAAGGCTACAAAAGTCAAGCTTAAGTACACAAATTAAAATACAAATAAGCTAAGCCATTGAAACTTTTACAACATTATGCTTGCATTTAATGCTAAATACTAACTATTTCTTAATTTAATGACTCTTGTTTCTTATTGCATGTAACTTGTACTTTCTTCATTTCTTTGAATCAAAGTATAGCCAAATGATGAAATTGGACCTAATGGACTTTTTTTATAAGACACCCCAGTTAGGTATTACTGTTCACTGCTTTTAAATAAAATAATAATAAATAAATAAGAAAAATAAGGTCAATAATACCCAACCGAAATGCTTAACTGAATTGACATATTATAGCGGAAAAACCTGTAGTGAAAATGTATACATACATATATACATGCCCAAATAAAAACTTGATCATATTAAAAATATTCGCGGAAAAACATATACATGTGCATGCAAATAAAACTGAAGTAAACTGGATCCCAACCGGCAGCTAACTCATCCTCCCAGCTCCCAAAACTCACCTGCAAAAGAAAGGGAAGTAGGGAGTGAGTGATAAAATCACTCAGTAAGCACTTCATATCCTCAGACCCTAAACCCAATCCTTCTCGAAGGATTGCCACCTCAACACAACCAAAACAGGCTCAACTGACATCAAACTCTGGTGTTCTCATCTTCTCTGATCAGATACTACCTCATACCAGGATCGTAAAATACGTATATGAGTATACGTAAACAACCTAGAGTGAAGAGTAATCCGAGTGGGCGAACTCGACTCTTCAAACTCTCTCACTGATACTCATTATCTCTATTGTTCTGATCTGTTACTGTTTTCTGAAATTCACGAATCATTACGTGGCTTTTCATGTTCTGATATTCTGCTGTTCGTGTCTTTTACACGTTTCATATTCTGTTCATTTACAGTTTCTTACTGTCTTATCATTCTCTGAATGATATGCAACTGCGTCATATAACAATGACATTATATGATAACATGCTAAAATCATAACTAGGCCTCGGCCTATGTATTAAAAATAGTTTTCTGAAAACTGTTCATGAAAACTGCTATTGGATCTTAAGATCCCATATCTGAAAATCATATAAAAGCTTTATCTGAAAGTTGTATAGAAAACTGAGTACCCTGGGGTACCATGATATGCTGAAAACTGTGCTGCGCAGACTGATGAATACAGAGATTCGACACTCTGGCCATGTGAGTTTCCTCTGCAAACATGCGCCACAAACTGTATGGATCACGTGATGCCATCAAGCCTGGGCCTGGAAACTGATCTGAACTGAGCGCCTCACGCTATATTGCATCTGATCCTGGGACCAGGAAACCTAAACTACTAGCTGAGCAACCCAGCATATGCCAATACATAGGGCTAGTAATAAGTATATAGCTCCTAGTGTCACGGGTGCTGAAACTCACAAGTGCCCCCTCGTATTCACCCCTGGAATCTATGTTTTTTCAACTGAAAACATGAATTCAGATCCTTGGATCCATTTCTGAAAACTCTATATGGCATGTCATGCTATGCTGTATGTATGATGTATCATGTATTCTTATTTGAGCTCATTTTACTGTTTTCTATCCATTGGATAAGGTTTACTGTACACATTTCTCATTTTAAGCTTATTTTTCTCATTTCTGTCTGACGCACGGGCGTGCGTGTCGTGTGCACGGGCGTGCATAAGCTTGCACGGGACCGTGACCCAAATCGTGCATATGGTCGTGCAAGGTTTTGGAATTTCAAGCATATTTCTCATTTTCTCTTGGTGTACGGGCGTGCATAAACTATGCACGGTCGTGACCCCTCAAATTAGGTCATGCATGGGCACGTAAACACGACCATGACCATGCAGATAAGGCAGTATGCACGGGCGTGTGTCTCAGGTGCACGGGCGTGTGTCTCAGGTGCACGGGCGTGCGTCCTGCTCTGCACCTCTATGACCGCTTGGAATCAACTCGATTCCGACCAAAATCGCATACCAAATGTAAAATAAACATAATTCACATGCACAACACTTCATATAAGCATAATAACACTTTCAGCAACCTCAAATCTCAAGCACATCATCCAATCCAATCTCAAAACACATATAAACATATATTCTCACACATCACATGTGTATAAGCATAAAATCATCATCATAATCATTCTCATGGCATCAAGCACACAAGAAACATCATAAGCATGCTGGGAGTAAACACATATCAACCAAAACATGCATCAACCGAATCAAAACACAAGGGAAAGAGGAAGGAAGCACCTGCCTCTAGACATGCTTTCTCTCTCAAGAAGAACACAAGATCAAGCTGGATTGGAAGGTCCTGGAAGCTGCTTTTCCCTCATAGGGTTGATATTCTCTGAAATCACAAGGTAAACTTTGGGTGAAAATAGGTTTGGAAGCGGATAAACTCGACTTAAAACCAAGATAACTAGAAAAATATGTATGCACGGGCGTGCACCTCTCATGCACGGTCGTGCATCCCAAAAAAATTACAAAAATGCCATTTTCCCGCGCTCGCATGCAAATCCTCCCAAACGGATCCATGCACAAGCCACCAAACTCTACAGAAACTTCTATTTCACCCCAAAACTTACTCACAACCCTAGAATTCTTAGAAATCTCAATCTGACCCTAAACCTGGGATGTTACAATCTCTCCCTCTTATAAAATTCCGTCCTCGGAATTACCTGAGAAGCTCAAGATATAGATCCCTGATCTCAGATTCCACTTCCCACGTGGACTCTTCGAAACTCTGATACCTCCACAGAAGTCTGACTAAAGGAATCTCTTTATTTCTCAGCACTTTAATCCTTCTGTCAATAATCTGAACTAGCATCTCTTGGTAACTCAAATTTTCTACCAATTCCAACTCTGGAAGCTGTAGCACATGAGAAGGATCTCTGATGTACTTTCTCAGCTGAGACACATGGAAGACATCATGGAATCTGTCCATACTAGTCGGCAATGCCAATCTGTAAGCAACTGGGCTAACTCTCTCTAGGATCTCATAAGGTCCAATGAACCTTAGGGCCAACTTGCCCTTCTTGCCAAATCTTAACACATGACGATAAGGAGCAACCTTTAGGAACACGTAGTCCCAACCTCAAACTCTAACTCCTTACGTCTTACATCTGCATAGCTCTTCTGGCAATCTTAGGCCTGTTTCATCCTGTGCCTGATTACTCTGATCTGCTCGATCATCTACTGAGTCATCTCTGGACCCACTGCTGCTGATACTAAGTCTCTCTCCCCAATCTCATCCCAATGCAAGGGAGATCTGTACTTTCTACCATAAAGTGCCTCGAATGGAGCCATTTGAATAGTTGACTGGTAACTATTATTATACGCGAACTCCATCAATGGCAACAAATCAACCCAACTGGTCTGGAAGTCTAACAACAAGCTCTCAACATATCTTCCAAAATCTGATTCACCCTCTCTGTCTGACCATTTGATTGAGGATGATAAGCCGAACTGAAGTGTAAACGAGTCCCAAGTGCTCTCTGTAAACTCCTCCAGAAAGTTGACAAGAATCTGGAGTCACGATATGACACAATAACACTGGGAACTCCGTGCAGTCTCATAACCTACCCAACTGATCCGTTGACATGCCATCTTTGACTGGTAGAAAATGGGTAGATTTACTCAGTCTGTCCACTATAACCCAAATATCAATAAATCTCTCTTTGACTCTGGGTAATCCGGATATGAAATCCAGGGAAATACTCTCCCATTTCCACTCAGGCACACTCAAAGGCTGTAACAACCCTGATGGTCTCTGATGCTCGGCCTTAACCTGCTGACACACTAGGCATCTGGCCATAAAATCTGCTATGTCTCTCTTCATCCCTAACCACCAGAAATTTCTTTTCAGATCCTGGTACATCTTGGTACTGTCCGGATGAGTTGAATACGTTGAACTGTGGGCTTCTGATAAGATTTTCTACCTTAAATCTGAGTCTTTTGGAACACACACTCGGCCCCTGAATCTCAAAATCTCTTCTCTAATCTCAAAATCTGACACTAAACCCTTTGTTACTCTCTGTACCATCATCTGTACCCACTGATCTGATCTCTGTGCCTCTCTGATCTCATCTGACAAAGTAGACACAATCTGAAGCCTCGAAAACCCAGTTGAAACAATCTCTATCTATTCTTTGATGACCTCACTCTGAAGCTCACTCTGAACAGATAAACTAGACAAGGCAACTCTGTGACTCAAGGTGTCTACAACTACATTTACTCTACCCGGGTGGTATTTGATCTCGTAATCGTAGTCCTTGACTAACTCTAACCACCATCGCTACCTCATATTCAATTCCTTCTGGGTGAAGAAGTACTTCAGACTCTTGTGATCTGAGAAAATGCAGCACCGCACTCCATATAAGTAATGCCTCCAAATCTTGAGAGCAAAGACTACTGCTGCAAGCTCTAAATCATGCGTAGGGTATCTTATCTCATGATCCTTTAATTGCCTGGAAGCATAGGCAATTACCCTACCAGCTTGCATCAACACTGCACCAATCCCCTGGTGCGAAGCATCGGTATAAATCTCATAATCCAATCCCTCCTGAGGCAAAGCCAACACTGGCGCACTAGTCAATCTCTACTTTAACTCTTGGAATCTGGCCTCACACAAATCTGACCACACAAACAAATTCTCTTTCCTGGTCAACGCTATCAGCGGTCTCACCAAACTAGAAAACCTCTGAATAAACCGTCTATAATAGCCTACCAAACCCAAGAAACTGTGAACCTCTTTAACTGTCCTCGGCCTCGACCAACTCAAAATCACATCTACCTTAGTCGGATCCACTGATAAACCCTCAGCTGATATCATATGCCCTAAAAAAATATAAATGATACTATACATCCTATATGCATGAGCAATACAAAACATGCAACCAACATCTTATTGGCTAAAAATTAAAAACCTATATAAATACATATATGAAACTGAAAACATCGGGTAAGAACCCACTCAAGCTGTATCCCACTCCCTAGCCATCTTGCACTTCAAGCTCAGCTCCCTAACTTAACTTGCAAGAAAAGGAAACTACAAAGGATGAGTGACAAGTCACTCAGTCCTAACTCTACCTTCAGGTAGGTGTTAAGCTGATCTATTACTGGCTAGCTACTAAACTGATGAACTTAACTAAGTTTTCTGATAGCCTAATAGCTTCTTCTAATCTAGCTCTAGACTCCTTTCTATTCTAACTTCTTATCTTTCTTACATGCCTAGTTAAATAGGTTATGCTTAGCCTATGACTAGTCTTACTACTAAACTAGCAGACTTAACTTAATCTTTAATTAATTACGTGTAGCATCCTAGGTTAGAAAAGCCTTTAGGGTAGAGTTTTGGGGTTAGAAACGAGATTCAGGAATAGATTGGAAGTCTAGAAGAGTTTAGGGGTGAGTTAGCAAGTTTTTCAGAGCTGTGTGGCCTTCGTATGATTCCTTTAGGGAGGTTTCAATCATGCAAAATGTGAGAAATAAATTATATTCATTTTTCCAGGTGCACTCCCATGCACCATGCCCTGCACGCCCATGTAGGTGGGATTAAAGAGAGAGAGAGATGGGAGATTTAGCTTCATTTTCTCACCCATTTCAGTATTTTCCTTCTCTTGTTTAGCAGCTCCCAGCCTTAGGCGTGAAATCTAGCTTCCAGTAGCTCCTGATCCAGCTAGAGAAACCAGAGATTAGCTTGAGAGAAAGTTTCAGCAACAATGGCGAGAGGTAAGTGTTTCTTACTCTCTCTTTGCGTTCCCCGCTTGTTTGATGATGTTGGAAACATGTATTTCCATTTCCAGCATGCTATGTTATGTTTGTATGTTTCCATGATGATGATATGAGGCCTTGGATGATGATTTCCACCCAGAATGCATGCTTGTCTGATTTATGTGTGTGTTAGTGTGAGAAATCTCAGATTTTCATGGTGAAATGCATGATGGTGGACGAAGGATGGAATTGATGTATGATTTGTGCTTATAAAAGTGCCATTGATGCATGTTAGAAGTTAATTTAAGTTTGATTATGATTTGGTTGTGGTTTGGATGGGTTCCTGCATCTTCTAGGGGAGCCAAGTCACTGCAAAACCAAGTGCACGCCCGTGTGTCCACGTGAGCACGCCTGTGTGCCTGTGTTTCTACGAGCGCACGCTCGTGTGCACGAAGTACACATGACCTGGAATACAGAGGACACGACTGTGTGTCCTGAGGGACACAACCGTGTGTCCTGAGGGACACAACCGTGTGTCTGTTTTATGCATGAAATGACCAAATTTTCTTGAACTGCACACGACCAACAGCACGGCCAGCGTACGGTCCCGTACGTCTGGGCACACACCCGTGTGCCCTTGCCTAGCATGACCGTGTGACCTTACCCAGCACGACCGTGTGTGTGACATGCACGACCGTGTGCTTAGTCCACACGCCTGTGCACTCAGTAGGTTTTCCAAAATTAAGCAGAAAATGATATATAAAGGTTTGGTAACTTTTCCAAAGGCCTATAATCATCAGATAAGCCAGAATTCAGATAAGAAATGTTGCATATGCATACCATAACACAACATGTAGCTTGAAAGAGGATCTAGGGATCTGAATTCAGTAGTTTTAGTATTCAGAACCCGATATATGGGTTATAGTTTTAGGTGAACTCAAGGGGGCATCTGTGGGACTTAGCTTTCTGACACCAGTCAGATTGTCTAGCACAGTATATTCAACTTTCTAGCCAGTAGCTAGAATATCCAGCCCACTTGGCCAAGATGTCGAATCCCTGTGTTCATCAGCTTGATCAACACAGTAGGTACCTTCGGGTACATATAGATTCAGAAGCATGCATCATCAATTATTTACAGTTTCCAGTTAACATGACATGACATCTACATAATGCCATGCATTAATATCATATCCAGTAACTAGTAAGCGAATCAATTAATCAGTTTCAGCGCCAGCAAGCGATTAGATGCATGAATAGGGCCAAGGCCAGGTATGTGTGTTTTGTTTGATGTTTGCTTGGGTGAGGGAAGTAAGGAATGCTTACTGGGTGATCTTTATCACTCATCCCTTTCCTTTTTCCTTTTTTTTTAGGTTTTGTTGCTGCTGGCGAGGAGCGGGTGAACCGAGGCTGATGGAGAGGACCCCACACACATAGTGTTCAGTATGTATTTTCAGTTTTGGCTGGTGAGGTTTGTACTTGTACATTCTGTAAATGTATATATATTCAGATGTAAAGAACGATTGTACAGATACAATTGTATATATGAAAGGACAGTTTGGGCCCATTGTATATTTCAGTTTCAGATTCAGCTTCCGCTTGTATACAAATGTACTGTAGCAGTAGATTTTATTTTCATAGGATTCCTGTCGCGGGTACCCAATTTCCAGTTTATTAAATAAAAGAACAGTATTACTCAGTAGCAGGGGCACTCGTGGCGGCGGGTCCTACATTACGTAAGCTTTCTCTTTTGTTCCAATTTAACTTACTTCTTCTATTCTGCTTCACACCTTACCATAAATACAAATATGGGTATATATATACGACTTAGCATGAAAAACATCTAGTTATAACTAGCACACTTAGTCCTCTTCTCTTTTTGATATTCATTATCCTATTTTATTAGCTGCTTTTTAGGATCTATAATACTCTTGAGTTCTCTGAAGATCCTAACTAAATTTTCTTAGGTTTCAACTTATGACATATATCGTGCAACTAGTTTCAGTTATTTCTTGTTCATCAATTGTGAGTTACTTTTCTCTCTTATCTTATTGTTTATATTCTGATTTATAACTGTTCTGCTTCTTATTTACTATTTTATCATGGCTTATTCTATAAACTTGTTTATTCTATTATATGTACGCTATTTAGTATATACATATATCTCTAGTATTATATATTTTGTCTGTATTGTTAATTATCAGCTTGTCTGATAATTTCTTTATTTTGTTTGCTCTTATGCTATGTATGACATGATATGAAGTATGCTGAAATCATGTCTAATGATGCTGAAAATCATAACTGGGAACTTGGGCCAATTTACTGAAAACATCTTTCTAAAAACTAGTTTTACTAAAATGCTACTGAGAAGTACTAAACAAAGTTGTAACTAAAAACTATGTGTATTCGAAGATACTTACTGTGCTGATCAGACTAATAAACATAGAGATTCAACATCTTGGCCATATGGGCTGAACTATACTAGCGAAGTACCAGTAAGCTGAAATATCCTATCATACTAGTCCTTGGACCAATAAGCTGAAATCTAACCAATCTGAACGAAGTCAGAAAGCTGAAGTCCCATAGATGCCCCATCGTATTCACCCTTACTAACTGACTCAGATATCGGGTTATGACACTAAAAACTGATGCATATGGATTCTTTGATCCCTTTATCTAAAAACACTAAGTTGGCATGTCATGTCATATAATGTATATCATACATGACAATTTATCATTTCTTTTCTTTTGATTATATTCTGTTTAGATGTACATCGATTGTAATTTTGTTCCATGTATTTTTATTGTTATGTTATTTTTGTAACTTATTAAACTTATTAATAAGTTTCATGTAAAATGTTCTGTAGGCTGTATTCTGTCATTGTATCTGTAAGTTTCTTATCTTATATGTTTCCTAACTGTTTCTGTTTCTGTATATATCTCTATACTATTTTTATTTCTGTTTTGCTAACTACACATATATATATATATATATATACATGTGTATATATGTTTACTGTATCTATCATTGTTTTTCCTATTTCCATCTATTTTCCTAATCATGTTTTATCATTTAATCTATTTTTGGACTACTCTTAAGTTTCTCTTAGTTATAACTGTAGATTCTCTATGCCTCTTCCTTCTTTATACTTATTCTTATTCATAATATGTTATTTCTTCTCTTATTTTAATTATAATACTTAATCTGTTCTCTTAGTACTGATATTTTGTTGAATAGGAAAGAAATCTCTAATTTTCACTAGGTGCACATGTGTGCATGAAGGTGCACGAGCCGTATGCCAGTCGTGCAGCCCGACCATGCTAGCTTCTGAAATTTCTACTTATTCTTCTCTTCAACTAATACACAGCCGTGACCCTTAGGTACATAATTGTGACCCTACTATAATCCAATCATGGATACCTAGCATGCATGACCATGACCCTGCTGAAACAAGATTGTACGAGCATGCATCCTCAGACGCATGGGTGTATATCCTGCTATGTTTCAACACCTATGGCTGAAACATGTAAAATCACCACCAATATCAACTCAAATCTCGGTCAATCTTCAATTAAACATATTATATCATATATGCATGCTAAATACACTTCTCTAAACATATTTTCCCCATCAATAACAACCAAATCAAACTAACATCTTTCTAAACCCTTAAATACACACACACATGTATCAATGGGAACTAAACACACTTTTATTTCCATATTTCTCATTTATTTCATCATTATAATCATATAAACATGCTATTAAATTGGAAACATGCTCACATTACTGAATAGTCTAACTAATAAGCTATATAATTTGAAAATAGGGAAAGAAGTAAGGAGATACTTACTTGAAGCTGCAAATGGTCTTAATCTTTCTATCTTTGATTGAATCTTAGCTGGATTAGCTGCTAAAAGCTGACTAATCTCTCTCTCAATTTGATTAGGGTTAGTTGGAGAGACAGGAAGAGGAAATGGGTAAGAAGTTAGTTGAAACTAGTAAAGAAAAAATCTGACTTTATATATCAGTAGGCATGCACAGGCGTACATAACTAGATGCACGAACGTGCATGAAGAGAAAGGGATTTACAAGCATGTGTCCAAAGATGCATGATCGTGCTCCTTTTACAAGCTACATATAAAGCCACTAAAAATACTGTTCTACCCTCTAACTCATTGAAACTAATCTCTGATTGAAAAATCTCTTTTTTAACCCTGATTTAAGGTTTAGAAAAACCATTCTAACCTCGAAAAGTTACATTCTCCCCTTCTATTAAAAAGTTCATCCCTAAAATTTCTTTTCTAAATTGTATTAAGGAAAACTCTTTCTTTAACTCAAACTTTATTTTCTCAGGAAAGGCTATAGGAATCTCCTTGACTCCTCGCCACTATACCTTATCCAATGTATCATTCTTATTTAAAATCTTCATATCTGAATGGCTTTACTGATGATCTTGGGTCTATCTTGTCTTTACTTTTGTTTGATTTACTGAATTTGATTCTTTCTTTCTTAATCATTTTAATAACTTATTGGAGTCTTCATATAATTTCCTTGGTTTCTTTCTGAAGGTAACTTGAAAATTCTTCACACACTTACTACTCTATCTTTTGGAGCTTCATATCTAAACATTCCTTCCAATGTCTCAAACTTGTCTTTTTTTGTGTCTAATCGATTGAAATTACTAAATTCTTATATGATCATCTTAGAGCTTGCTACTGTCTTCACAGAATCCCTTACTCTCTAAAGGCAATCTCATTAACTTTTCTGAAAACTATCCCTAAATTCTCTTTCTTATTGAAAATAAATCCAGGTAAGTTTTTGGGGAATGCATCTATGAACTCTTATCTCTCTCACTATTGGTCTCTCAAAAGGCTTTGTTTAGCGTCTTTTTGGCTTCTACTACACACTCTGATTCACTTGTCTTAAACTCTATTTCTCAAACCCTAAAGTAATTATTACCTGGTTGAAGTCTAATCATTTCCTCTTTCTCTAGACATTTGTCTTTGCTTCACACTTGCCCAAGAAATCATTGTCTATGGTCATATTGAAGCATCTTTATCTTTTTTACTGTTGTCTTGATGTGACCATCTAACCTTGAGCATTAATCAAACCTTTCTGTCTTTTATCTTAATAGCTCCCTGATCATTATTCCTTAAGTCATCTTTTGTCAACTGAGCATTGGTGTTACTATCTACCATCTGCTTTATTGGGGGATTGGCCCAAATCTCTTTACTTCTCTTTTGAATATAAAACTGAATGGTATCACATCACCAATCATCAATAAGGAGCATCATGGAAGATGTGCTGGCTCAAATCCATAAATGAGATAACTTCTGTTTACTCTTGCCTTATTGTATAAAATCTGGCTCATGTGTTATTTTCTCTGGTTGCATCTGAATTTTTTTTTTTCTAAAAGAATCTGCTTTATCTCTACTAGGTTGAACTTTGATGGGATCTCTTTTACCCTTTTGCTAAGTACTTTGAAATCCTGTGTCGTGACTGGCTAAAGCCAAAACAAGCATCTTGACTAACCAAACACACCCTCTTAGGTGTCCCTCAACAACATCTAGTACATAATGAACATGAGTCTCTCTCTGAGTCTTTTCTGATTTTCTGACTAACTGTATTTCCTTCTCTTTATCTTTTTTTCTCTTTTCTCGAATTAGTTTCTTAACTTAATTTTCATATCTGTCTCTCCCTCTCTACTGGGTTCAACACACGTTGATCTTCTAAAATTCTTTCTGATCTCAAAATTTCTTTTCTGATCTCAGGAATATGTTGGTCCTCTAAACTCTATCTCTGATCTTAAGGTTCTCTCTACCCTCACTAAATCTCTAGAGAAAAGAAGCTCATAGCATCACTCTTCTCACAAGTGAGGCTGATCTCTCTATTCTCTTTGCTTGTCTAAATGGCTTCTTCTCCTTCCTCTTTCTTCTTTTCCTGATCTAATCATTTTCCTTTATCCTCAATTCTACCTTTCTTAGTAGATATCCCAAATTTATTTAGGTTCTAGAATCTTTATCTGTCATTAACTTAGTAGGGTTCTACTAAACCCTCGTGTATCCTTCAAGCAAGCAAATTGTACATCTGATTCTTTCTCTATCTGTCATACTGAAAAGACCCATGGTACTCTGTTGCCTCTAACCAATTCACCATCATTACTAAACTCCTTAGACCCATGAAAATTTAAGAGCTGATAAATTATTGATAAACTGGAGCTAAGACAATGTATCTCTCTCTTTGAACCTCTGATACTTACTAAAACCTTGTCTCTAATACTGCATCATCTTTGGACTCTGTGAAATATACCAAATTGGCCCTAGGTAACTACTTTTGATAGCATCATGCAAGTCTCTTCTCACAGACTCCCATTATTTTCTCTCTCTACCTATCATACTAATATTGCCTCAATCTAGGCTTCTGCCACTGAATTTTTAAACTCACTAAATTTGGGGATTACAAAATTTTTGAAAATTGAGTTAGGGAGGAAATCTCTCTGAATATGGTATTTACTATCCATATCTTTGAACTCTGTCAACCCATATTTGACTTCTGATAATGTACTAGCCCCGATAGTTCCTTTCTATCAAGCTTCAAAATCCCTCTTAACTTGTATATGATAACTCTCTTTTGATAAGCTTCAGACATTTTTCATTTTAACTGACCTTATAACTGTCTCTATTGATGAGCTTCTAAAACTCTATTATCTCAAATGTCAAAGTCGACCCTTTGACAATAACCTTACCTCGGGTAACTAGTCACTACCCTTTCTTAATTTTTACTACCCTTTTTCTCTAATAACTACAAAATCTCTTTTCTTATCATATCTCTGACCATCTTTATATCTCAAATCTTCTACTCTCAAGACCCTAGAGATTCTTAGGAGCCTGTCCTTAGTGCTCACTAATCTGACAGGGTTACTACCCTACTGTTCTATAACTCTAAGGGGTTAGGGTTTCATCTATAAGATCACCTGACAGAGAAACAAAATCTGAAATCTAAATAAAATCTGCTATTGAGATACCTACACTGAAGAAGACATGATATCTGGCTGCGGAGATACATTGGCTTTCTACTCATGCAATTTAGAAAATAATGCATGCTGAAAAATATTGGCTTAAAACATGTTCTGACGCCAACAATGTAGGACCTCGCTACCGTATGTACTACTATTACTATATTATATAGGTTTATTATTAAAATAATAGTATTTTATTATATTATACTAGAAAATGAAGCTTTTGTTAATACATACAGTAAGAATCTTACACAAACTGCTTTACTGAAAACTTGCACTATGTAATATATAAATGAACTATCGTGGAATGTTAAAACTCACTATATAGTATCATGAATAAAACTTATATTTTGTTGTTAAAAATTAATATCTGAAAACATAAATGATATTGTACATCCCATATGCATGAGCAATACAAAGCATGCGAGCCAACATCCTATCTATTGAAAACTGAATACATATATACATACATATATGAAATTGAAAACATCAGGTAAGAACCTGTTCAAGCCTTATCCTGATCCCCAACCATCTTGCACTCTAAGTTCAGCTCTTCAACTCAACCTACAAGAAAAGGAAACTATAGGAGATGAGTGACAAGTCACTCAGTAAGCATCTCTTAACTCTACCCTCAGGTAGGGTCTAAGCTGATCTATCACTAACTAGCTACTAAACTGATAAACTTAACTAAGTTCTCTGATAGCCTAATGACTTCTTCTAATCTAACTCTAGGCTCCTTTCTATTTTGACTTTTTATCTTTCTTGCACGCTTAGTCGAATAGGTTCTACTTAGCCTATGACTAGTCTCACTGTTAAACTAGTAGACTTAACTTAATCTTTAACTGATTACGTAAGCTTTCTCTTTTGTTCTATTTTAACTTACTACTTTCACACCTCGCCATAAGTATGTAAATAGGTATACGTATACGACTTAGCGTGAAAAGGATCTAGTTAAAACTAGCTTATTTAGTCCTCTTCTCTTTCTAATATTTATTATTCTATTTTATTATCTGCTTTTTGGGATCTATAATACTCTTAAGTTCTCTGAAAATCCTAACTAAATTCTCTTAAGTTTTGGCTTATGACATATATCATGCAGCTAGTTTCAGTTATTTATTGTTTATCAATCTTGAGTTAGTTTTCTCTCTTATCTTACTGTTTGCATTCTGATTCATAACTGTTTTGCTTCTAATTTATCGTTTTGTCATGACTTATTTTGTAAACTTCTTTATTTTGTTGTATATATGTTATTTTGTACATAATTATATCTCTGGTATTATACATTTTGTCTGTATTGCTAATTATCAGCTTGTCTGATAATGTTTCTGTTCTGCTTGCTCTTATGTCATGTATGACATGATATTAAGTACGTTAAAAATCATAATTGGGCCAATTTACTGAAAATATCTTTCTGAAAGCTGGTTTTACTAAAATGCTATTGGGAAGTACTAAATAATCCTGTAACTGAAAACTCTGTGTATCCAAAGATATCTACTGTATTGATCAGGCTGATGAACATAGGGATTCAGCATCTTGGCCATGTGGACTGAACCATACTAGTAAAGTGTTAGTAAGCTAAAATATCCTACCATACTAGTTCTTAGACTAACAAGCTAAAATCTAACCAATGTGACCGAAGTTAGAAAGCTGAAATCGCACAAATGCCCCTTCGTATTCACCCTTACTAACTGACCCAGATATCAGGTTATAACACTGAAAACTGATGTATCTGGATCCCTTGATCCCTTTGTCTAAAAACACTGAGTTGACATGCCATGTCATGTAATATATATCATGCATGATAATTTATCATTTCTTTCATTTTGATTACATTCTGTTTAGATGTACATTGATTGTAATTTTGTTTTGTCTATTCTTATTGTTATACTATTTATGTAACTTATTAAGCTTACTAATAAGTTTTGTGCACGCCTGTGCGCATAATATATATCATGTATGATAATTTATTATTTCTTTTATTCTAATTACATTCTGTTTAGATGTACATCGATTACATTTATAGTTGTGCATGCTGAAGCACACATATATGCATTATAAGAATTTTAATTTCTCTTGCCTTTTCATTCTATACACATGGTAGCTTTTTTAGTTAACACATGTATGGGCCAAAATAAAGCCAAAATGACCAAAATGGCCTTGTAAATACTAAAACCAACTTAACCTTACAAAAAAACCTAAAAGGCCCTCAAAACTCACCCAATTTTGTGAGAAGCATGATACTACTGCATAATATATTATATTTTAATCCATGGATTTAAATATGTAAGTTTACTTTATTTTCATCACTGGTAAAAATTTTGAAAATCATTTGTAATATATGATGCATTAAATTATAACCTTAACTTCCTAGCAAATATACTAAGTTCAAGTGATATATGAAAATATGTTAGGTTATCATATCCATGGGATTACCTAAACAAGTATCAAGACAACACCACCTTTTACATTATCTAAACTAATAAATATGAATCAAAAGTAAAGATAAACACAAGTTCAGTAATCCACTTCAAGGTAGATCTTTTATGTGATTGAAGATTTTATGTTATTCATGTGACAATGAAACTCCTAATTTGATCAATATTCTTTCTTAAGAAATATCAATCATATTTCACAATCTAAAAACCTAAATATCTCTATATAGGTTAGATTAGATGAGAATGCATATCAACACAAGCCTATTATGCCTATAACTGTTACATATATCAATTTATCTATCTCTATATTCAGTTGATCCATGGTTTATATTCTTATAATTGTAGGCACTTTTGTTGTATATTATTATACGTACTCTTACTATAAAATATCAATAATAAATAAAATTTTCATTATAGATGAAATAATTATTATTTCCAATAATACACAACAGGGATGCCCAATACTGAGCCACAATATGGCAACGAAAGATATTGTGGTATAAATAATGTAACATGGCCCCAAATAACTTTTATATACTAAAAAACTCATACAGAGTATTTATGCTAGTACATGTGTACATATGTATCTATACTATAAATTTATATGCAAAGATAAAATAGTATAAGCATGCAAACTATAAGCATGCTATAAAACTGAAAACTGGATCCCAGTCGATAGCTATCCCCTCGTCTCGGCCCCTACTACATTGGCCTGTAAGAGAAAAGAAAGTAGGGAGTGAGTGATAAGTTCTCTTAGTAAACGTTTCCTATCTCTAACCCTAAAACAATGTTCTTCTGAGGATTCTCACTGCCATCAAAGCAAACTGACAGTTATACACACTGTAATTTAACCCAAACTTGTTCTCACGTGTACTATTTTGAAATATACATATAATGTTTTAACATTCGAATTCTGATATTCTCATTCTACTATTCATGTTTCATTACACGATTGTTTTATATTCTAAGTACATACTGGTTCACATTTTCTTGTTGATCATTCTTATACTGAATCATGTCATACTGTGTATGTCATATGAAAATGACATACTGGAAATCATATTTGAAAATCATGTCTAAGCCCTTGGGCTTATTTATAAAACTGGTTTCATATTGAAAATTGTGATCCAAAGATCCTGAACCATACTGGATAAAACACTGTAACTGAAAAATCATGCTGTAACTGAAAACAACTACTATGCTACGCAAATTGATGAATACAGAGATTTGACGCCCTGACCATATGAGTTTCCTATGTAGAAATGTGATAGAAACTATCTAATGCATGTGCTACCTCTGAATCTAAAAACTGAATACTGATCTGTGCACAAAATGTTGATAATTGATCATTGGATTATTAAATCTTAAGCTGCTAGCTGAATGCATACCAGCACCTATATACAGTGGCTAGTATAGTCATATACCCTATTATTGGTTCCTGTAATAGGGTGTGTTGAAACTCACAAGTGCCCTTTTGTATTCACCCTTGAAAAGATGTCTGAAACATCGTACTTTTCTAACTGAAAACATGTATTTAGATCTTTGGATCTTTTTTTGAAAACACTGTATGACATGTCATATCATGATATGCATATGATGCATTATGTACGCTTATTTGATCTTATTATACTGCTTTAAAGTCATTATGTTGAATTTATTATGTGCTATGCTTGTTTTATGCTTAAAGTCTCATTTCTGTTTGATGCACGGGTAAGCATGACTAGGTGCATGGGCGTGCATAAGCTTGCACGGGGTTGTGCACCAGTTATGTAGCCTAATCATGCTAGCTTTTGTGATTTCATATGATTTTCTCATTTTGTGTATATGCACGACCATGACATGCAAAAACACGGTCGTGACCTGGTATTATTCGGTCATGCATAGGATCGTGAACACGGTCGTGGCCATACAAAATATGATCTGTGTAAACCCTCCAGAGTTGAGCTATTTCTAAGGAAAAATGACAAGAGTTTCCGTTAAAATAACACAACCCTAAAGAAAATTTCTCTTTATCCTATTCATAAAAAAGCTCATGGTAAACACTTTTAATCATTCCACCACAATTTACCAGTCCTACCAAATGACTGGATTTATATAATTCAACCATTAACTGAAATAAAACATAAACTTTTATCTATTATGATTTCATTAGTAGAAGATGTAAAGATGTTTTCTAGATGATATATTTAACTAATAACCCAAACATCATAAAGTTATGTACAATACATAAAAATATCTACAATATCTCAAAATATGTCCATCTAATATTAATAAAGACGTGTGCTATGCCTGTGCCTCACATGACTCCCCTCGACCACTACTTAATGAGTACCTACAAAATAAATGAAATCTAACATGATGAGCACTAATGGCTCAGTAAGTAAATCAAATTGGCTATGCATTTATCCTTATTAGATCTCGCTTAGTTTTTATAAAATCTTTCCTTTTAATATAACACCATAAATACGTAAATCTGATAAATGACATGGATGACATAATATATACTTAATACACTTTATAGTATGTCTGTATAGTTTTAAAACATATGTTTATAAACTTCTTACTTCTTTTTGAAATCATTTGACACTTGCCAATTGGACTAAACTGAGGCATGGATTCAGAACTTTGGCCATATGAGCAATATAACTGTTTAAGCACAATCCTCATCTTACATGCACACTAAACGGATTGTACAATACATTTGAATCTAAAGTGGCTCCTTTTTGGCGACAAGCATGCAAGGGTGCTCATAAGTTTCCTATCGCTACAGTTTACTGTAAAACTGCTTTAAAATGTACATACCTTTTATGTATTCTCACTGACTACAAACTTAAGTTTATGAACATTAAATTTGTGTGAAAAAATTAAATTTATAAATAAGAAAATACTTTTCTATACATGCTTACTGACTTATTAAATCATGAAAAGTATGTATATGTATGTATATACTCATTTCTTAGTTGTTATACATTCACATAATTTTTGTATCAGATTTATTCTGCTTGATATCTTCTTATTTGCTAAACATCCTTGTACATCATTAAAATAAGGATAAACACGAGATTTAGTAAGGTGTAACTTAGCCATTACTAACTTCTAAGTTACCATAACCTAATATTTATCATTTAAGCTTACTAAAAATAAATTATGTCACACCATCTTAACAAACACCAAGTCATCACAACTTGTACCTATATAAATATTGCATGATTTATCAAACTTGGCCATGAATACATCTTGAATACTTACTGATATAATATCTTAGCCTTACCACATCGCCATATCCATTTTCCAAGATTGCATAACAAGTCAAGTTTCCCATCATATATACCTCAACATAACATACCAATATCATATATTTAATCATTAAACCTCAAATTCACTCTAAATCCATTTTCTTCCTTTTCTTTTTACATAGCCAAATCTTCCTCAATAATTGCATCAAATATTTTCTTCTCAAACTAATTTTATATCATTTCATCTCCATAATATTATTTCTTATATCATTAACTACTAAACTAATCAATTTCAATTTTTTTCCATAAACCATAAAATGAGAAACTTAATTTTTCAATCAAATTTACTTACCTTCAAGCTTTTTCCTTGTTTCTTCTTCTTTCTTTGAATAGTTTTTCTCATTCTAAATTCCTAATCCACCATTAAAGACTTAGAACATCACCTAATACATAAAATTTTAACAATTTCTTTCAAGATTCTTACCTTAGATGATGATGAAAACACTTTTCTCGAAAAATCCTAGCAAATTTCTTCACAAATCCTTTTGATTTCTTGCAAAATTGAATAAAAGAAAGGAGAAAAGAGCAAGAGACGTCCAACTGCTGGGAAGAAAGAAAAATGGAAGAAAAATGACACCTTTATCCATTTTAATTAATTAATTATGCCTAATTTCAAAAAATAACCTACATCTTTTTTATAAATTACATCTATACCCTTTATTCAATTTACCAAAATCAACCTTCCTAACATATTAATTACCTCATGCCATTTCTTTTCAATGTCCACTTTATCCCTTGAATCTTTTTAAAATGAACATTTTACCCCTAGTGTAAGTGATGACTCCTTAATCACTTTAATAGGCCAAAAATCCATTCATGTGCTCCTCTATGTCATTGTTAGGATGATTAAACGAAGATGACAAGTTCATCCTAATGTAATGTGGCAAAACTTATCATTATCAGATATGTTGGACTGAGCTACAACTTAATCCCACTATAGTCATAGATTTATTGGATAAGAAGAGGTATTAGTGAGCTCATCAAAGACACTACTCATGCTTAAGAGTAACGAATCTTATATTAATCAATTGTAGTCTTTGTATTAATCTTGGTATAGTTAATTGCTTATCTTTATAATAACCCTAGTTATAGGGCACATTTGATGACGTCAAATTATATGAATCTTAGCACAAGATGGTCTAATGTCCTTAAGTCAAAAGACTATGCACGTAATAAGTTAAAAGAATATTTTCATAGACATAAGAATTACCATTTATATGGAATCCTTTTTGTTGGGTCTTCTCAGTGAACATGATTACTAAATCATGAACCCATATGTTATATCAAGCTACTAGCAATAACTACGGCACATGTAAACCATTATCACTTTTTGGCGGGGCTAATTAACACTATAATAATCTCATCACCATTACTCAGTGCCTTAAGTTATGGTAATGTTGGGATTACAAACATTTCTAAAATAACCACTTATGAGTATATAAAAAAAAATGATTAATTAATTGATTCATTCATCTCATTCTACTATAAGGACATATTGATTATATGCATCAAATATCATACAATATATATAAAGTATTTTTTTATTAATAATCAAAATGTACAAGTACATACTGTAATCAATACAACAAAATATATGGCTATTAAGTATAAATAGTGGTTATGATTATTAAGAACAATGTGCCTTTGGAGTGGTATAACTAAGCCGAGAAGTTAGATAAACTAGTTGTACTTTCCTTATGTACTTATTACGGTGATCATTCTAGAAATCATCTATAGGCTCAACATTACTCAAAAATAAGGTATTGATAATGATAACGAGACTATCATAGTATTAAATGACTCTACCAAAAGGTGGCAATAGTTTGCACATATCAAAATTATTGCTTGCAACTCGACAAAACACATTGGTACATGTTGTATGCTAGGCAAGTTTACTGGACTAAACCCCATATATGGATTCCATATAGAAGGTGACTCTAATATCTATAAAAATATCTTTTTAATTTAATAGGTACATACGATATTTTGATATAAAGCCAACAAACTAATTCGTACAAGGATCAATGTAATTTGACACCATTTAATGTGCTACCATAATAAAGATTACCGTAAGAGTGGTACTTGGCTATATTATGATTTATGTGTAAATTATGATAGACCAACAATAGATTTGTCCCCTTACAACATGGAAATGATATCTTTTATGAGCTTACTGATTGCATCTATTATGATAAATCTATGGTTACAATAAGAATTGGTTGTAGCTTGATCCACGTCATTTGGTCTAAGTAGATATTAGGTTATGTAAAGTAGAAACTAAGATAGATATGATTCTATGTCTCAACCTTAAAAGATATATTATGATAAAATGATTTGAATTATATGTTAATTGTTTGATTGTTTAAGTTTAAGAGTTGTTTATTGACACTTGGCTTAAAATGGTGACCATGATATCTTATTAAAGACCACTTATGGTTTATGTTTGGGTTTTATCTAAATCTAGAAGCTACAAGCTTATTAGAGAATTTATGGGTCACACTCATATAGAAGTTAATCAAGCTCTAAAAGCAAAGGATTTGTTTATTGTAATATAAAATGTGTGAATGAAGGATGGGCTAACTTGATGAATTCGTTTAGAGTTTTGTTTGTTTCCTACGCATTACAAGGTGATGAGCAAATCATGCATAATTATATGCTTATTTTCCTTAATCGTGCATGAGCAAAATCAAAGTGCACAATTGTCTATTTGTTGGCATAATATATTGGAGGCCATTGTCTTCATTTTTACGCTTTGGTTTTCTCTCTCTTAAAAACATTTGCTCTGATTTTCTTTTTCTCCATAACTTTCTCATTTCTTGTGCTAGCACCCAAGGGTGTAGAAGGTTGTCTCTTGCTCGTGTTGTATATGGATGTCGTCGATGCTGCCCTAAGAGGGTATGAAAGCAAACTTAGTTTGGCTTTCTCTTTGTCATGCAAAGAAATAAAAGATTCACAATGCAAGTATGTGTTTCTAAAACACTCTATGGTTGAGTTGCCATGTTTGTATATATATTTCCTAGAACTTGATCCTGTTAGTGTGATTTTGGGCTCTATATAAACATTTTTCAAGTATATTCCACTATGCCACCGTTCCAATCAATCATTATCATCCCTACACATCTAACTTCTATTAGTTGTTGCTTAACTTGCTAGTAGGTTGTTTTTCTTCCTCTTTTTCCCCATTTGCTTCTTGTATGTAGCATTTTTGTTATTTACTTGTAGTAGATCACAAAGCTAACACATCTCTCTATTTCTTTTTTCTTTTTAATTCTTTCCTAAAACTTTAAGTTAAGTTTGTTTACCATTCATTTGGTTGATATGAAATTGGATGAGTGTCTTAATGTTTTCTTTTATTCATTTTTATATTTCTTCAAGATGAAACTTTTGTTTTAATCATGAATAAATATTGTCAAGTAATATGCATTTGTTCCGAAACATTGGTACTTTTACAAACCTATATCAGTTGTTATATGTTATTAGAAGAAGTATAGGTACTTTTGATAATAAAATTTTAATGCATTATCATGCTCACAACATGGTTGATAAAATCCCTTTTTTCCACTACGTAATATTAATATTGTGTTTATAAAATGCAATATGGTTTGAACAAAATTGAACTCATATAGATTTTGATCTCTATATGTAAATGATTTTAGGTTAAAAAAAAAAATAATGTCAACTCCTTGAAAGCTACTTTGATACTAAGCTTGTGGAACAATTTGAATTGAAGGCTCACCCCCTATGTCTTTAAACTAGTATCAACTATGAGATCTCACTTGGTTTAAAAAAAGTATAAATTAAATGGCTTTTATTCTTAGGATAGTAAAATGTTGAATTCCCAGTTATTATTTTTGATAAATGTGATCAATGGACAAGATCAACAAAGTAAACAATTAACGAGGATAAAACGCCAAATTTAGGATCTTTTGTTGAATATTTCAAATCAATTTTTTATAGTTTAGAAAGTTTTATTTCCAACTCAAAATGGTTTTGTTTAGTTTGAATTTTTTTTTCAAATTGAATGTGAATGTGCTACAAAAAAAGTGATGATTTAGTGATGTTTCCTCTCTCTCTCTTCTCTTGTCTCTCTACTTATTTATATGGAAGACTTTTTCGGGGGCAAAAAGTATTAAGACTTTTTTGGAGGAAAAAAATATATTCCAATTTGACTTGATTAAGATCCCCATAAATATATTCGTAAATCAAATTAAAATGGTAAGGAATATGGTAGCCATTTACAATATCTCAAGTTGAAAGGTTGTTAATATCTCTTTATATGATAATTGTTATGAGCATGTTTTATCAAAGAAATCAGTTTGATACCTTCTTTGATGAGGGTGCATTTGTTGCCTTGGATCTAGAGCTTTCTTTCTCTTTGTAGAATATTAGGTAGAAGTTCAATCATTTATCTGGTTAAGACATATGTGCCTTGAGCAAACATTTTGTTAGGCTGGAAATTATTACATTATAGTAGGTATGTTAGGGGTTGATTCAAATTGAATCAAACTTAAAAGAAGGATAATTCAAATTCAACTAAAATCTAAAATGATGAACTCAACCATGACTTGCTTGCACTA
Source organism: Anacardium occidentale (assembly GCA_026122585.1). Classification (NCBI taxonomy): domain Eukaryota; kingdom Viridiplantae; phylum Streptophyta; class Magnoliopsida; order Sapindales; family Anacardiaceae; genus Anacardium; species Anacardium occidentale. Next base: position 21,893 of record JAJEJH010000962.1, on the reverse strand, counting down.
TGAACAAAAATGTTAAAGAAAAAATAATTGTTTGAAAAGAAAAAAAAATCATAGATGAGATGAATTTTAATATTGACACTAAACTTAAGCTTGAGAAACTAAAATTATTTAGATTCGAATTTGACATATTAGAGCTGAATAACAAGTCAAAACATAGCTCAATCGACTTTAGGGGTTTAGCCTAGTGATAAGGGCAGGGGTCACCCAGGTGGTTAAATTTCAAACCACAATGAAACTAATAACCCCTGATTTATTTAATCTGTGATTGCGAGTCTTGGTGATTATAGATCCCTGAGTTTATTCTATTTGATCAGTTAGGATTGATCGAATGATATGAATATAAGTTTTCATATTAACAAAAAAAAAAACATAGCTCAATCCGAACCAACTCATTCTCCGCTTGGGGCGTTGCAATTATGTTAAAAATTAGAGCCAGTGCAATTGGACCTTATACAAGCTACAAGATTAACCCTCATAGGTTTTTACTTTTTCAAATGCATCCCCATCAAATGTGAGAGACGGTCTCAGTTATAGTAAACCCCGCAAAACCCAACATCACTCCATCCCTTCTTTAAAACCAACTTAAAAAACACTCGGACTCCGAATTGTTGATGGCCGCCGGCAGAGAGGAAGCAATGCCGCGCCTGTGCGACAGGCTTGGGTTGCTACGCCGCTGCGATATGGCTTTACGGTCGGACACGTGGAAAATCCTCCATATCCCGGACAAGCCACCCTTCTCTCCCAATCAACAACCGACCGGTCAGTTCCGAAAACCCCAATCTCAAATTTGAATAATTTATTCAATTATTTTATATTTTATATATTTAAATTTATTTTATATATATATATATATATTTTGTAGTAAATGTATATGCTTCACCCATTGAGCCAAAGCTCACGAACACCATTATAAGGTAATTCTTATGAAACTGAATGGAAAAAGTTTAGCTATTAAATAGAAGGTTATAATTTTTTTTCTTTTTTAAATAATAAACATAATATTGGGCTGATTTTGAATAGGCGTTTAAATCAAGTAATGCCCCTGGAAAATATGCGACACGTGAAACGGGTACAGAAGAAGTCACTTGAAGGAGGTCTGTGTTTGAATTTCAAGTTCATTAGTATTTATTTTTTTTATTTACTTATCTTTCATTTTTTATTATGGGAAAGTTGATTAAAACTTACATTTGTTTTTAATTATGGAAAATAGCTGTTGATTTTATTTTTGAGTAAAAAATTGTTTTTATTACATTGAGGGTGAAGTAGGACTATTTTTGACAATGTCAATGGTCAAGCTTTCGAATGGGGTTGGAATTTTTTATGGGTTGTTGCTTTGCAGTCTTTTGGTGCAACTGGGAGTGATTTGACATGATTAGGAACACATCAAATAGCTAAAGGGGTCTTGTTGTTTATCTTGTAATGTTTGGTTGAAATCGAGAAAGGCATTTAGTGCGATTTAAAAGGCACAGGGAGCTCCTTTTGAGGGGCACTTTGTGAAGAAGATGTTATTTTGATAAAATAAAATAAAAACTTAGAACAGCCTTTTGAAAAAACCACTTCCAAATGTACTAGTAGATTAAAGTAGATAAACACTCTCTTTAAGATTAGAGAAGCATTTGGAGTGGTATTGAGATACACCTTATAGGTGTTCTTTTGTGAAGTGTTACTGGATGCTTTTGTAGGAAGTGCTATTCAGTAAGTGCATCTTAATTTTGTATCATGAGATGTGAAGGAACATTTTTCTATGTGGTCTCTCTGCTCTTTTGTTTTCTACTACTAAAAATTTATGCTGTGAAGTTTTGGAATATTTCTAGAATATGGTGGTGATAATTGGTCTACTTGTTGGCAGGAAAAATTCAGTTGTTGGTGATCTTATGTCTAGCTGGTGAAAATGACAGCCAATTGAACAACATCCCACAAGATGTACAGGAGCTTATCAATTCCTACCAGTTGAGTCCTTTTATCACGAAAGTGGGTCTTCCATTTTTGTTGTGGAATTTTTTGTTTCTTTGATGCTTTTCATAATTATGGAATCGATTGGAGTGCGTAATCTAGTATTAGGGTTTGTTTTTGAGTGTTGAATGATAGGGTTGTTAGTAAAATTTGTAGGTGCATTCTATTAAAGGTTTGTGAGGTGGTTGGAATGTTCTTCATAATATGTTTTAAAGTAGAGCAATCATATTAGATTTCTATCAAATTCAAGAATGAATGAGATGGAGGCTGGAGGCCTCTTAGGATGGAATTATTTGCAAAGAATTAGGATGTACATAATGTTGATGCAGAGTGGCAACTCTTTGTTGTTGATATTTTAATGTTATAGGTTTATCTCGAGTTGCTCTATTGTGTTTTTTGTAGCCATGTTTGTAAGCTCTAATTTTATGGATGTAATTACACTTTCTGGGAATTGGCCATGGATGATTTCCCATTTCCTTTCCTAATTGCTTTCTCTCTTGTAGTTACTTAATGTATGTACATCTTTTGCCACTGTTGATATTTTTTTTTGCAGTTAGCCATGGTCTTCTACACTTGTTGATATGCTTATATTGCTTTTTTTTGTGTTATTTTATTTTTGGAATTTTATTGGATTATGCATTTGAAAATGTGTAGATTTTGTATTCTCTAAAATAACTTGCTTTCTCGTTTTCCCCCTAATGTTATTATGATTTTGATTTTAGCTTCTTAATGTTCAATAGTTGTACTATAATAGTGATGTGGGACCCATAAAGAATTTTAGGATCCCATATTATAGGAGAAAATTCAAATTATAATTGTATTCATTAATATTTTATTTTATTTTATTTAGGACTTTCATTTAGATAATTATTAAGTATCCTATTTTATTAAGTTTCCTACTGAGTTAAGGATTGTTGGCTTATATAAAAGGCTTAAAACTTCATTTTATGATTACTTTAGATTATTCTGACAATACATTGAGTTATTCAATACAACTTTATTATTAGTTTGCTTTTCAATTGTTAGTTGATTGTTCTCTCAAGTCGTTCTTTGATTCTGATTGTGTATTGATCAAATCCTATTTTCTCTTGTTCTTTGTGTTCTACATTAATTTGGTATTAGAGCCCAAATTCGATCTCTGGTTTCCTGCCAACTCTATCTTTACATTCGATCTTGGCTTTCCTGTTCAAGTTCTTTTCAAGTAGCCTTAGAAAAAAAATTCATCAGTTGAAAAGAAAAGAAAGTTTAGAAAAGGATCTATGAAAAAAATAAAAAAATTAGTTTAGTAAAAAAAATTGAAAAAAGAAAGTCGAAGGAAACGTAAAAGTCTAGGAGGCCTAGCCACTAGCAGCACTGTAAGCTGCCACCTCTTGCATTGCCGTTCAGTTCACCACTGTCATTCCTCACTGCCGCACTCGCCACGCTTAGTTGTCACTGCTAGCCTTTCATCTAATCAGCAATCGTTGCACATCAACACGTCTTCACACTGTCACACATCAATCTAATTGTGTTATTCTTTGCTCGACTAGTTATCGTCATCGGTCCTTTCATCTTGTTGGCCATTGCACCTTCTTTTGTCTTGGCTACAACACCATCTCCAATTGATCAGACACCGATGCAAATATGTAAGATTTTTGCCACCACCTGAGGCAGTTCTTCACCACAAAATTGTCCAACAGTCGCCACCCTTTGTTGCTTCTCTCTGTCAATGTCAACCATCCCCTTTGCTAGAGAAGTTTGTGTCAACATACAATAGAATCTTTATAGAGGAAACTTTGCAGAATATTTGCAAAATAGTTTCTTAATCAAATTGCACTCACTTTTGCAAAATAGTTACTTCAGTTCGAGAAGAATTTCTTAGGTTTTTAGTTAAGTGGTTCAGCCGTCCAGATTTTGATGTTACATGAATGTTTGAGAATGACCTTCGCTCGCTAGCTCTTACTCTTTTGGAAGATTATTTGTAGTCCAACTCAATGGAGTCGAGTTCTTTTCAACTAGGGGAGAATGATGTGGAACTTATCAAAGATTTTAGGATTCCATATTATAAGGGAAAATTTATATTATAATTGTATTCATTAATATCCTATGTTGTTTAGGACTTCTATTTAGATCATTATTAAGTATCCTATTTTATTAAGTTTCCTAATGAGCTAAGGACTGCTAACCTATATAAAAAGCTTAAAACTTCATTATATGATTACTTCAGATTATTTAGACAATAGATTGAGTTATTCAATACAATTTTGATATTAGTTTTTTTTTCAATCATTAGTCAATTGTTTCCTCTGGTCATTCGTGAATTCTGATCGTATGTTGATCTAATCCTATTTTCTTTTATAATTTGTGTTCTATATCAAATAGTGTGTCATGGTGAAATGAAATCTGAAATGACACTGTTTGTTAATTGGCTGAAACTGAAGTAAACTTTTCAAATTAAAAAATTGAAAATTATTGGCTCAAGAACCAATTAAAAAAGTAATGTTTCAGGTGAAAGTAAATCCCAGAAAATTAAAATATTAATTGTTCAGTTTTTGTATTTTTTGTGCTATAGTATCTTAATCAACCAACATAATTGGACTTTCTTTTGGTCTAGTCAATATAGTCATTTTCACTTTTGACTTCAATTAATTTAGGTGTGTAAATATGCTGCATCATCAAAAGAAGAATGGGAAGAGCAATGCAAGCTGTGGCCCACATCATATCATCCCCCAACTTAGTAAGCTCTACAATCTCTTACCACAGTTTGCTGAATATATATTTATATATCTAAGTTACTGCTTACATACAAATGCATAGTTGTATTTTATTGTTAAAGAGCATAAACATTGATTTCCATAGATCTTGTTCTTTTTTAAATGAGAAATTTACGAAAGTATGTTAGTTTCTGTCCTCTTTCTATCTTCCAATTGCAATTTTTTAATTTTATTTCTTTTCTTCTTCATAATTCAATTGCTGAGGATCTTCGGAATTCAAGTTGCATTACTAAGAGAATATCAACTCAAGTATCCTGTTTTTTTCTGCAGCAATATTGATGGTATCACTGGATTCAGTGAAGAGGACTCAGAATCAGTTTTTGTCTTCATGAAATTTACTTTTGAGTTGGCAAAATCTGGTGATGGTTTGGTAACTATATCATTTTCTTTCCATGGGTTGGTTCATTTCATGCATCTTTGATGTGCTACTTCTACTTCAGCCTTAATAGTGTGGTCTACTTTATGGAATTTATTTACAGAGCTTCGGTTGATTTCTTTACTAGTTTTAAAGACTCAAGTTGAATTTGTGATAGATAATTTGTTGAGTTAGCATTGATATATTTGATTAGTATGTTTGAGAGTTCAACATGTAGATTCTATCAGTTGAGAATCATAACTACATTATGTCATACTTTGTTATCAGCAGCAACGTCTCACCTCAATCCAAAGACAAGTTCTCTAAGGACATTATATACCAGAGACGTGGCATAGACATAGGAAGTTAATTGAAAGGGTCAAAAAGATGGGAAATTAATTGAAAGGGCCAATTTGAATTTTTGAATTCCAGCTTTTTAGATTCTTTGTTAGTTGTTCAAAGTATTTGTTTCCTATTTTTTCTGATTATTAGTTCAGTTCATGCAATTAGTGGATCCTATTGTGTAAGGAGTAATTGTTTTGTTTATTTAAATCGTAAATTGGAATTGGAGAAAGGTGTGTGAATTTTTTAATCTCCACTACTTGTGTTATGAGATCATTGGGTTCTCTCTTTTAACGAGCCTTTTTTACTCTTCAAAATAGATTATCATAGAAGAAAATCCAATTAACACTCTTCTCTCCAAAACCTACAGGTTGAGTTAGTTGTTAATCGCCCTGTAACTCAATTACAAGTTCGGGACCATAACAAATTAGTATTTGAGCTAACAATTATGAGCGACTCTTCTAATCATCTAGAGAAAAAGTTCAAGGCTTTTATGAAAGTGTACCAAGAGGATAAACAGTGAGAGCAGACAGAGAGGGAACATCTCTTAGCTCGTCTTGAAGAACTCTTTCAGAATTTGGTGGTTTCATAGTTGGAAGGACAATAGGGAGATGTAGGACATGTGAACTGTAAAGAATGGGCCTAGGACACTTGTCGTGTTGATGGGTGAATGCATGTGCGAAGGTTTGTCTGGATGGAGTTTCCAATGTATGATGGGAACATGATCCACTAGTGTGGCTAAGTCATTGCAATCATTATTTTCGACACCGATGCATGCCAAAGGAAGAACTCTTTTACCCTCAGTTTTAGAGCCTAAAAGACAATTCTACCCCTAGGCTATTACTAGTATGCTAAAAACGTGTCTATACTAAAAATCGTATATTAGATCTTGGGTCTATTTTCTAACAATCTTTAACTAAAAATATTGTTATGATTTAAAGATCTTATAATGAAAACATCTCTGAAAATGCCTGTTGTGCTATTCAAACTAATGAATATAGAGATTTGACACTCTAGTCATGTGAGTTTCTACTATGTTAACACTCAATCAGTGAACTAAAAAATAATGCACTACTAAGACTTAATTTCTAGCAAGCTTAGTAGATGACCATGTCTAATTTTTGAAGGACATTGGCTTCTAATTCAAATGGCAGTGCCCCCTCTAATTTGGTTTATCAATTCAAGGCAACAAATTAGGGAAACTTTCAAAACTCAAGCAACTAGGTAATGTGGGAGAGTACCAATGCAGATTCGAGCAAGTTGAAGCACGTGCAAGACCTCTCACTTTAGACTAGGAAGTGGAATTTTTGTTAGTGGCTTGCAAGAGTACATTCTAGTAGAGGTGGAGTTATAGAGGCCCAGGGACTTAATTAATGCAAGGAGCTTAGCCCGTTTGTCTGAAAGACATGTGGTAATTAATGCAATGAGCTTAGCCCGTTTGTATGAAAGACGTGGGGCCCCAAGAAAAACCATGAACTCTTCTTCTAAGTCATCATCGAGCAATCTCATTACTCCCAATCAAAAAATGTTCAAACACCTTAGTCATGCTGAGATGGACGATTAACGAGCAAAGGGCTTCTGTTTCAACTATGATGAAATTTACTCCAGGGGACATCAATGTAAGCGGCTGTTTTGGTTGGATAGGGTCAAGCAGTCTGTGCAATGAGACAACGCGGATTTTGAAATTGAGGAAGAGGCTAAACCTCAGATCTCAATGCATGCCATCGCAAGGGAAATTGTAGAGGGGTAGACCATGCGGATTCAGGGAGTCAAACATCCTTTAGTGATTTTGATTGATTCCAAGGCACCCATAGCTTCTTAGATTCTCGATGGGTTGCCAAATTGGGGCTTGCCTGTGAACCAGTTGAGAAGCTACTGGTAATGGTGACAAATGATTGTAAACTTAAGTGCCCAAGTCAGTGTCGCCAAGTTCTATTTCATATGGATCATCAATTGATTTATATCAATTGATTTATTCTTACCATGAAAGGGATAGATGCAGTATTGGGGGTTAATTGGTTGCAATCTTTGGGCTTGACTTTATCGGATTTTAATGCCAAAACTATGGCTTTTAAAAAAAGTGGAAGAGTTGTGGAATGGTAGGGAGTTGAGAATCCTATTTCCACTAACATTGGATAGTTCCACACAACAAAGATGGACTCCTAATGGGATAAGGAAATCCAACAACTCCTGGAGGAATTTGCCTCCTTATTTCAAAAGCTGCAAGGCCTTCCTCCTACCCAAACTCCCGATCATTGCATCAACCTCGAACCAGGAACTAGTCTAGTGGTTGTTCAACCTTATAGATATCCCCATGCACAAAAAGACAAAATTGAGAGATAGTGCCAAAAGATGATGGAACACTGCATAATCAGAATTAGTTCGTCTCGCAATTTAGTGTCTGTTCTTTTTGTTACTAAAGCTGATAATACATGGCAATTTTGTGTTGATTACAAGGCCTTGAACTCCAAAACAATCAAGGACAAATTCCCCAAACCTGTGATTGATGAGCTATTGGAAAAATTACATGGAGCCAAATATTTCACCAAACTTAATCTTTGCTCGAGATACCATCAAATCAAAATGGGTCTTTCAAATGCGGAGAAAACAACTTTTCGCACTCACCATGGACACTTTGAGTTCTTGATCATGTCGTGCAGTCTCACCAAGGTGCCAAGCACTTTTCAAGGCTTGATGAATTAGGTATTCCAACCTTACAAAATCTTATTCTGGTATTTTTTTATAACATCCTTATCAACAGTTGTGAGCCAACCATATCTCGCATCTACAATTAGTCTTTGAATTGCTTTGGACTCACCAACTCTTCTTAAGAAAATCCAAATGCCTCATTACTCAAAAACAAGTTTCGTACCTAGGCCACATTGTTTTCGAAGAAGAGGTGGTAATGGATCAAACTAAAATTGCAATAATGACAGATTAGCCCAAGTCAAGTGGGATTAAGAGAGTTTTTCAAGCTCACTAGATACTATTAGAAATTTGTTCAGGACAATGGTGTCATCCCAGCTCATTTAATAGCTATGTTATGTAAGAATGCCTTCCAATGGATGGAGGAGGCCTCCAAGGCCTTCGAACAATTGAAAGTGGCTATGATGCACACTCCTATCTTAGCACTTCCTGACTTTTGCAACCTATTTGGCTTGGAATGTGATGCTTTTGATACAAGTAACAAGATGGCCAACCAATAGCTTACTACAATTGACCGCTTGCCTCTTGCCACAAAAGCCTTCCAGCTTTTGAAAAGGAGCTCATTCGGTTAGCCAAGGCGGTTTGACATTGGCGAGCTTACTTGTGGGGACCACACTTCATGATTGGAACAACACATTACAGCCTCAAATTTTTGTTGGAGCAAAGCATCATTATCTCCCCGTAGTAGCATTGGTTGAGCAAATTAATGGGTTTTGACTTCACAGTTGAGTATCGGGCAGGTAATTAGAACAAGGTGGCTGATGCATTGTCCCAACAACTAGAAGACCAACCCATTCTCACCACAATGTCCTTGTTACAACTGCCTTTCTTTGATTCCATTTGTAGTGAAGTCCAACGCTCTGAATTAATGAAGCAACTTGTGTAATGGATTCAACAAGGATAAACTGTGGGCCATTGGGCGTATAAGGATGGCCTTATTTTCTTCAAAAACAAAGTTCATTTACTGCCTATCTCTCTTGTTTTGTCAATTATGTTAGCAATCCATGACAATCACCATGAAGGCTACCAAAAAACTCTCCACCGCATTGCTAGGGATTTCCATTGAAAGGTGTTGGACCTTAGGGAAATTAAAACTTCCATCCAATCTTTTGTGCAACAATGCCCAGTTTGGGAGCAACATAAATCGGAACACTTTACATCCAACAAGGCTCGTACAACCCTTGCTAGTTCCTCTTCAAGTCTGGTAAGATATCTCAATGGATTTCACTGAGAGACTTCCAACCTCTCAAGGCATACATGTATTACTAGTTGTAGTTGATTGTTTCTCAAAGTACGCCTATCTCCTACTGTTTTCTCATTCTTATATGGTTGAGTGTGGCTCGGTTGTTTTTGATAATTGTTGACTAGTTTAATTAGGAAAGAGTTGATTTTGTCTTGATTATATGTTGACTAGTTTGATTAGGAAAGATTTGATTTAGTCTTAATTAGCTTGATTGTAGGAATTATTTGATTAGACTAATTATTTTATTTCCTATTATTGTATTTCCTAATTAGTTATAGAATTTGTGTATAAATATCTTGTTCAATAGGATGTAAAATTATTGAGAAATACAAGAATTTTTTACTCCAAAATCTTCATGGTATCAGAGCTTTGCTGTCTTTTGAGGTGATTTTTTTCCCTCTGCAGCACTAGGGTTCTTCTCAATAATATTGTCTTTTTCTACTGATCTGAAAGAGGTTGAGTTTCCTACCTCTTTGACTGTCACTACCCATACAACAAGAAAGCACAGCCTCCAATCGACCATTACCCAAATTCCGACCGCCATCTGTTGTCACGCTTGGGCTCACGTGCCGATCAAAGATTCGGGATAGATTCCACTCGCAGACGTAGGGTGATTTTGTTGCTTGTTCAAATTATTTTTCTATGGGAGACACTAAGGCAATAGAAAATATCTCTCTTTCACAAATCAGTGCTGTTAAGTTGGATGGGGCTAGTACGTATCTTGCTTGGTCACGGGCTTGTTTGCTGTTGATTAAATCTAGAAAATTGCTAAGTTATATAATTGGAGACAAGAAACCTCCGAATGTGTTTGATGCTGCCTATGCTTAATGGGATTCTGAAAATTCACTTGTTATGACATGGCTTTTGAATACTATGCACCCCCGAATTTCCAAACAGTATTTATTACTTGACACTGCAGAAAAAATCTGGAATTCAACTAAACGCACTTATTCTTGAAAAGGGAATGATGCCCAGATCTTTGAAATTCGGAATAAAATCCATGGCACAAAACAAGGCGAGTTGACTATTACTGATTATTATTCTGAATTAAGTGGGTTATGGCAGGAGATAGATTATTATCAGGATCTCCAAGCACATTGTATTGAAGATGTAGTCTTATTTCAAAAACTAGTTGAGAAGGAACGAGTCTATGATTTTCTAGCTGGATTGAACCCAGAGTATGATCAGATTAGGGTTCAAGTTCTCGGAAAAATTCCTTTTCCTTCTCTTGAGGATGCATACTCCCATGTCCAACAGAAAGAAAGCCGACGAGGTGTCATGCTTTACTCAACACCAACGGAGAAGTCTGGGTTAACTGTCTCTCAAGAGCAACCAAAGGCAACCACTTCTGATAAAGATCACTTGCAATGTGACTATTGTGGGAAGCCAAGGCATACAAAGGAGACTTGTTGGAAGTTACATGGTCGACCAACTAGAGGTTGAGGGGGAAAACGAGTCAGTTCATCTAGAGTTCAAGCAAATGTAGCCGAAACTGTGGAGACATCCAAGGAAACAGGCCCTAGAGAAACTTTGTCTTCTGATGAAATTCAGCATCTCCGCCGACTCTTGACTAAACTTGACTCTTCCACCATTGCCACATCTAATTATATGCAAGCAGGTACTGCTCTTACCGCTCACTTTAATTCTTGGATTATTGATTCTGGTGCGAATAGACACATGACAGGCTCTTATAAAGGCTTTCAAAACTATTCTCCATGTCTTAAAGGAGAGAATGTCAGAATAGCCGATGGCTCTTTAACTCCTGTCTCTGGAAAAGGTTCTATTGCCTGTACACCTAATATTAAACTTTCATCTGTTCTCCATGTACCTGAGCTTCCTGTCAATCTTTTATCTGTTAGTTCCATCACCAAAGCCCTAAACTGTAAAATCGAATTCTTTCCTGATCATTATATTTTTCAAGATCTTCAAACAGGGAAGAGGATTGGCAGTGGTAGATTGCATGATGGCTTATACATGTTCGATGAAACTCGAAACTCTGGTCAAACATTTTTTGGAAATAATAAAGATGTTAACCAAGAAATAATACAGTGGCATAGGCGGTTAGGACATCCATCCTTTTTTGTTTTGAAGAAGTTATATCCCAGTTTATTTTCGAGAACTCAGATTGAGTCATTATTTTGTGATGCTTGTGAGTATGTCAAACATACTAGAAACTCTTATCCTTTGAGTAATAATAGAAGCACTATTCCATTTATGACTATTCATTCTGATGTGTGGGGTCCTACTCAAACAATTTCTTTGTCTGGTAGTCGATGGTTTGTTACGTTTATTGATTGTTGCACTCGGGTGACTTGGGTATATTTATTAAAGGCCAAAAATGAAGTTTTTTCTTGCTTTCAGTCATTTCATAAGCTGATTTGTACTCAATTTGATGCTAAGATAAAAATCCTAAGAACTGACAATGGCACAGAATACATGGATAAAAATTTTAGTGCTTATTTGGAGTCTAACGGGATAATCCATCAAACTAGTTGTCCTTATACTAGTTCTCAAAATGGAGTAGCTGAAAGAACAAATAGGCATTTGTTAGAAGTGGTATGAACTCTTATGTTCACCATGAATCTACCAAAACCTTACTGGGGGGATGCCATTCTAGCAACTGCTTATCTTATCAATAGAATGCCACTCAAAGCACTTGATTTTCAGAGTCCTCTAGAAGCTCTAAAAGGTAAGAATGAATATACTGTTCCTCCAAAGGTATTTGGGTGTGTTTGTTTTGTTCACACTAGAAATGTTGGGAAACTTGATCATAGAGCCCTTAAATGTGTTTTCATTGGGTATTCTTTTACACAAAAAGGTTACAAATGTTATCATCCTGCTTCTAGGAGATTTTTTGTCAGTATGGATGTTACCTTTAGAGAATCTGAGTCTTATTTCAACATTTCCCCATCACTTCTTCAGGGGGAGAGAAATAAGGAGGAAGAGGTGATTTTTCCTAGTGTTGAACCTCTTGTTGATATAGTGGAGAGTGAAAGTGGAGAAAGAGTTCAGAGGGAGACTAGAGTTCAAGGGGAGATTACTGGACGTTTAGATAGACCTGATTTGTTAAGATATTCAAGGAGAAACAGGGCAGAAGAAGAAGAAGCCATTATGCAATCTGCAGAATCCTCCTCTACTGGTGAGTTATCTACTTTGCCTAATGAGTTAGATTTGCCTATTGCTCATAGAAAAGGAGTCAGGTCTTGTACTAAACATCCTTTATCTAACTTTGTCTCCTATGATTCTTTGTCTCCATCCTATAGAGCCTTTGTCTTGTCTATTTCCTCTATGTCTATTCCACAGAATTGGAAGGAAGCTTTCACAGATCCTAAGTGGAAGCAAGCTATGATTGAAGAAATGAAGGCTCTGTCCAAGAATGAGACTTGGGAACTTGTCACTCCTCCACCAGATAAGAAATTGGTTGGCTGCAAATGGGTCTTCACTGTGAAACATAAAGTTGATGGTTCGATTGAGAGATACAAAGCTAGATTGGTGGCTAAGGGATTCACTCAAACTTATGGAGTAGATTACCAAGAGACATTTGCACCTGTTGCTAAAATGAACTCTATCAGAATTTTGTTATCCTGTGCAGCTAACCTTGATTGGGACTTACAACAGTTTGATGTGAAGAATGCATTGCTTCATGGGGACTTAGAAGAGGAAGTGTATATGGAGATCCCTCCTGGATTTGATAATGAGCAAAGTCAAGGGAAAGTGTGCAAACTAAAGAAAGCATTGTATGGATTAAAACAATCCCCTAGAGCTTGGTTTGACAGATTCAGCAAAGCCATGATCTCCTTCGGCTACCAACAAAGCAATGCTGATCATACCCTTTTTATAAAACATCAACAGGGTAAACTCACCCTTCTCATAGTTTATGTTGATGACATAGTAATGACATGAGATGACAAAGAGGAGATGACCCGATTGAAGAAGTTGTTGGCACAAGAATTTGAGATCAAAGATCTAGGAAAATTGCAGTACTTCTTGGGAATAGAGGTTGCCAGATCAAAAAGAGGAATCTTTATTTCTCAAAGGAAGTATATCTTGGATCTCTTAAAAGAGACTGGTATGACAGGTTGCAAACCAGCAGAATTGCCTATTGATAGTAATCATAAGTTACAAGCAGGGGTTGGAGAGTCAGTTAATAAGGAGAGATATCAGAGGTTGGTTGGAAGACTCATTTATCTCTCTCACACTAGACCAGACATAGCCTATGCAGTCAGCTTGGTGAGTCAATTCATGCATGACCCCCGAAATTCTCATATGCAAGTTGTCTTCCACATTTTACGGTATCTGAAATCTACTCCAGGGAAAGGTCTACTTTTCTCCAAACATGGTCACTTCCAGATTGAAGCCTTTACAGATGCAGATTGGGCTGGATCTATAGATGAAAGAAGATCTACATCCGGTTATTGTACACTGGTAGGAGGGAACTTAGTTACTTGGAGAAGTAAGAAGCAAAGTGTAGTTGCTAGATCAAGTGCAGAAGCTGAATACAGAGCTATGGCTCAAGGTGTTTGTGAACTTCTTTGGCTACAAAAGTTACTAGAGGAATTGAGACTATCGGAAAAAGGGAAACTTTCCTTGTATTGTGACAACAAAGCTGCCATCAGTATAGCTCATAATCCAGTTCAACATGACCGGACAAAACACATTGAAATTGATAGACACTTCATAAAAGAAAAGCTTACAAGTGGTATTTTGAGTTTGTTTCATGTATCATCAGAAAAGCAACTTGCTGACATGTTTACAAAAGGTCTCAGTAAACGAATTTTTCATACACTAGCTTGCAAGTTGGGCATGTGTGACATCTTTGCACCAACTTGAGGGGGAGTGTTGACTAGTTTAATTAGGAAAGAGTTGATTTAGTCTTGATTATATGTTGACTAGTTTGATTAGGAAAGATTTGATTTAGTCTTAATTAGCTTGATTGTAGGAATTATTTGATTAGACTAATTATTTTATTTCCTATTATTGTATTTCCTAATTAGTTATAGAATTTGTGTATAAATATCTTGTTCAATAGGATGTAAAATTATTGAGAAATACAAGAATTTTTTACTCCAAAAATCTTCAATAATATCTTTAAGCTCTATGGTTTGTTGAAAACTATTGTGAGTGACCATGACATTACATTTACAAGCTCGTTCTAGACTGAGTTGTTTTGGTTTTGTGGATCTAAAATTACCTTTAGTTCAACATATTACCCTCAAAGTGATGGCTAGACAGAGGTTGTTAACCGCACTATAGAGATGTAATTGCATTGCTTTATTAGTGATCGACCTTGCCGCTGGTTTCAGTTGCTGCCATGAGTTAAATATTGCTAAAACACCAGCTACCATTCCTCTCTTAAAGCCACACCTTTTGAACTTGTGTATGGGCAGTCTCCACTAACCATGCTTTCATATTGTCTTGGCTTATCTGAACTGAAAGCTATGGATCAGGAGCTGAGGACACGGGATTTGATCTTAAAGGATCTTTAAGACCGTCTTTTTCAAGGTCAAAATGTCACGAAAACAGGTTATGATGCTAAGCATCGGTCAGTTCAACATCAACCAGGTGACTTAGTCTTACTACACAAAGGTACACTAAACTGTCCCCTCATTATTATGGGCCTTTTTGCATTATTGCTAAGGTCTGGTCTGTAGCCTACAAACTTGAACTTCCCCACACATACAAGCTACACCCAGTTTTCCATGTGTCATTTCTTAAGCCCCTCCATGGTACTATTGTTCCCATTGAGCTGACCTTACTCTCTCAAGGGGAGAAATCCATCCTCATCCTCAAGTTGTTCTTGATTTCCATGTCTACAAGAACCAACCCCAGGTATTGGTGCATTGGGAAGGCCTATCTCCAGCTGAAGCTTTGTAGGAGGATCTTCAATCTCTTCAAAGTTGTTTCCCTTCTTTTGCGTTTGAGGACAAGCACAATTTTAAAGGGAGAGGTGGTGTTATGAGCAGCAACATCTCACCTCAATCCAAAGACAAGTTCTCCAAGGGCATCGTGTACCAGAGGTGTGGCAGAAAGATGGAAAGTTAATTGAAAGGGTCAATCTGAATTTTTAAATTCCGGCTGTGCAGATTCTGTTTTAGTTGTTCTGAGTATTTGTTTCGTATTTTTTCTGATTATTAGTTCAGGTCATGCAATTAATGGATCCTATTATGTAAGTAGTAGTTATTGTTTTGTTTATTTAAATTGTAAGCTGAATTAGAGAAAGGAGTGTGAATTTTATCATCTCCAATACCTGTGTTACGAGATCATTGGATTCTCTCTTTTAATGAGCCCTTTTTACTCTTCAAAATAGGTCATCATGGAAGAAAATTCAATAGATGCTCTTCTCTCCAAAACTTACAGGTTGAGTATGCTGTTAATCACCCTGTAACTTGATCACAAGTATGGGACCATAACATACTTCCTGTCCTAGTACTTTAGTCCTTGCAATAGTTGCCAATTAATGCATGGGCAACTTGTGATTCGATGCTCAAGGCTTATTGGGTTCTAGTCCTGATTATTATCCTATATGGGTGTGGTAATACTAGGTCATTTGGCATTAAATTTTTTATTAGTCATGGGGCCCCTTGGAAACTGTTAGGTTGCATGTATTGAACTATAGATCTATTTAGCTATAACTGCAATTTGATTCTGGTCTCTTCATTTTTTGGCTGTAAGAATATATATTTTTTGTTTGTTCTTTTTGCACAGAGTAGACAGATTCATAATATTTTTTCAAAAGTCCTAAGTGGGTTCTTCTGTTCAGTTGATACCAAATCCACTAGTTTTCCTTCCCGGGAAAAAAAGACAAAAGAACTGCAAAATGTTTGGAGTCACCTATTTACTCACCTTAACCTTTTTTTTTTGTGGATGATGTCTTTCTCTGAAGCCATTTATTTTACTCTGCTATGCAGATAGTAAATGCTGCTGTCATAGTAGATCCTTCAATTAAGCAGGTAATTGCAAGTGCATGTGATCAGGTTTGCTCTTGCAGTTTGAGTATGGAGAATCGCACTGAAAGCTGCTCGAAGAAGCATGAAGAATTGGGCATCCATCCTGGTTCCAATGGAGTAGCAAGCGACATGACATTGCCTTCAAATGGTGCAGCTAATGAAAGCAAACCGTTATATACTGGTGTTTCTTGTTTGAATCCTTGGCGGTGGGCTCATCAGAAGTCACAACATTTAACTTCTTGTTATTGGCATCCTCTAAGACATGCTGCCATGGTTGCTATCGAATGTTCTGCTGCACGAGACAGACACCTCTATCCAACTGTGGGACATGAAGGAGATAATTCTATTCCACTGCATAGTATACAAGCTTCTTCCACAGGTACTCCAGAGAAAAGACAAAAGACTGACCTTCCAAATGTAAGCTGACTTCTTTCTTCTTGCATTTAATAATCATGTGGTGTTGTGTTTCTTTAGAAAACCATTGAGGCTGGATAGTGCAAGAACATTTCCTTTGTCCCTCAATTTTTCCCACAAAACAGAAACAATATATGTAACTTCAACCAGTTTTAACTTATATGTTGTTCATTAGACAGTCTTTTGAAATAGGTTACAAGTCTGTTTATTCTTGACTCTTGGTGTTTCTCACAATCAGTTGTTATTGGTGGAACCATAGCTGAGGCTACAATCTGGTTTTGTTTGGTTTGGTTGGATTATTGTAAAACCAGAACTGAACTGGATCATGAAGAAGCTATAAATCCAAAACCAACCTCTTGAACATTGGAAATGAAACTACTCTTAGAAGGTTTCTTACCAATTTTATTTCTACAACTGTATTAAACACAACACGTGAAACTTCCAAGTAGAAAGTATAAATCTTATCTAGAAAAGTCCTAAGCCAAGGAACTGATATACCGTAATCAACTAAACTATGAAATTGGCAAAACATTATTTCTGTTGGTTCTTGAATTTGGCTACCCCAGCTTTCGCCAATTCCTTTTCTACTATCATTTGTTTCACTTGATATCTTATAGGACTGAAATTTCTGTCTTCATGCTATTTCAGGTTGAGCATGCTGGGAAATCTGAAGGTAATACCAAAGATACTTCTTCCACACCAGCAAGACCTTATTTATGTACTGGATATGACATCTATCTTGTTTGGGAGCCTTGTGTAATGTAAGATTCCCAAACCAAATGTGCTTTTTATTTTTTTTAAATTTTATTTATATTCATATCTTAAAAAAAATTCTATCATCTGCAAATTGGGTTTGTTTCTGTAATCTGATATATTACATTTTCAATATGCAAGGTGTGCAATGGCCCTTGTCCATCAAAGAATTAGACGTATATTTTATGCGTTTCCAAATCATAGTGCCGGTGCGTTGGGCAGTGTTTATAGACTACAAGGCGAGAAAAGCCTGAATCATCACTATGCTGTTTTCAGGGTGTTCGTGCCTGAATAGATACTCCATATGGATTAACCTCAAGCTGCAAGAACTGTGACGAATTACAGAAGTCCAGAAGTCCAACTGTTGTCTGTCAACAAGATGGGTGAGAATCTGAGCATGGCTAGAGATAAATGTGATTCTGGAGAAAATCTTTGTGCATATTGTGATCCAGTGGACCAGATTGCCGATTAATATGGGGAGCATTTGTAGGACCTGAATTTTATTCATGTAGAACTTGCATAATTTATACTATGGCATTCTTTTTCTCCATTTGAAGAGTATTATTAGCTTGTTCTAGTTCTGTACTCAAGTGAAGTCAAGACTTGTATTGTTAGGTTTAAGTTTAGCTCAATCAAGTTTGATGAGGTCAGAAATTATAAGCTTGAAGTAGGAGCAGTTTATTCGAGTTTAATTCAAAAAATTGCAGTTAACTATCTTAATTTATATATTTATCAGTTATATTTTAATATTTAAAATTGTAAAATTTAAAGGAACACGGGAAATATTTTAAAATTTTATGTTTATCCGAATTTTTTATAAAAATGATGAAAGGTCTAGGGGCCACGAAGTAACCAATCCTTGGATGTTTGCAGCTTTGAGTCCAATTATCCAGATTATGACTTCAATACTTTCACCTCTAACCTTTGATTATTTTCGCTCAAAATTTCCCTTCGTTCCAATTTGTAAAAATCAAAAGCCTTTCACATTTGAATTTGGATTCTCTATGAAAGAATGGAGTTTTGGGACTCGCTAATATGAGGGTAAATTTAGGCAAAAATACTTTCTCCGACTTATGGTTTGTTTAAATGATAAAATTTTACCTGTTGACATCGAAGAAATCAAATGTTTGCCTCTCATTTATTTCTATTAATATCTTTTGTTAAATTAATAGTAGAATTATTCATTTACCCTTTTAAGTGTAGTGCTAATGCTTTTAAAAAACAAATATTTATGTTTAAATTAAAAATTTATAGTGTTAATAAATGCATCTTATATGTTTTTTCACAATTGTCAATATAACAAAATCCATATCCATACCATTTGTATTCTCTATCATCACTTTCTGTTTACTCTTGATACCAAGGTCAAAGGGCTTAATCCTACCCAAGATTTTTTTGAATGACAAAATTTTACCCATTGTAGCGACCCCCGTCCCAGGTCACTGTGCGCTGCGGAAATTCTGTATATAATAATAAAATATATACCTGAGACGGAAATCCGTATCGTAAAACCCTGCTGCTGTTGCTGAATTAAAAATTTCTTATAAAAAGAAACTGTAAATATAATTTACTGTAAAAGTAAATTAAAATATCCTGAAGCGTGCATAAAAGAAACTCCCCAGGCAGCTCATGTATAAAATAACATACTGTCATACAGTGTATACTAATATGTAATACACACATATATACATGAGAAAATAAAAGCATGCGAGCCAACATGCTGTCTGCTGCTGCCGAGCCATATCCCCAAAATCTCGCAGCGGTCTCGCTCCAGCTCAGCAACTCGAATCACTGACCTGCAAAGGGAAACATGGAAGGGAGTGAGTGACAAAGTCACTCAGCAAGCGTTTTTAAACATCAAACACTCGCAGGTCAAACAACTAACTGACTACGTGACTCGTCATGTAGTAAGCTCTGCGTTACTGTTTTCTTATCTGATTCTCTTGATATTCCGAAGTATATCCATTTTCTGAATTAATCTTTACTAAATTCTGTTCTGTTACTGTTCTGTTTCTCATCTGTTTCTCATGAGATGCTGTACATGACAATGAAATGTATATGCTGATGTCATGTATGCTGAAAAGCTGTAAAACTTACCCTCAGGCTTGTTTTTCTGAAAAACTGTCTTTTCTGAAACTCTTTCTGATAATAAAACCGTGATCCGA
Organism: Anacardium occidentale; assembly: GCA_026122585.1. Taxonomy (NCBI): domain Eukaryota; kingdom Viridiplantae; phylum Streptophyta; class Magnoliopsida; order Sapindales; family Anacardiaceae; genus Anacardium; species Anacardium occidentale. The sequence continues at coordinate 2,262 of JAJEJH010000962.1, read as the reverse complement.
AGATCCTGAATATATACGTATAGTATATGCTGAAATCTGTATCAAAAAGTACTGAAAATATCTGAAAATCTGTTATGCTGGCCAGATTGATGAATACACGGATTCGACACCCTGACCGTGTGAGTTCAAAAGCCTATAAAATCTACTGATGCACAACCAGCACTCTCTCTAACGAGCTTGGTCAGTGACCATGTCCTCACTAGCGGACGCTAGTTTCCTTCACTAGCGGGTGTGCGAACTCATAGGTGCCCCCTCGTATCCACCCCTATCTGATATATGAAAAATCATATATGTATATCTGAAAATCACGCTGTTGGATCCTTGGATCCAGTCTGAAAATATCTAGTATGACATGCCATGCTAAATGCTGATACTCATGCATGAAATGCTGATTTAATAGTTTATTATTGAGTTTTGTGTGCTTAGAATTGGCTTAGAGTGGCTTAATTCTCTTTTCAATTTCATTTTCTACTTTTCATGAGGTGCACGGGCGTGCGTTCTAGTGTGCACGGGCTTGCGCCAAGGCACACGGGACCGTGTGCTCATCGTGTCCCTGGGCGTGCAAGCTTCTGGTTCAAATTCCTGAAAATTGGTTGGACACACGGGCGTGTGGTGCAACACACGGGCGTGCATACTGAGGCACACAGGCATGTATGTCACTACACGGGCGTGTGACTGCCTTCTTCTGCTTCCCGTGTCTCTAATACACGGGCGTGTGGAATTGGGGAAAGCACACGAGCGTGTGTACTCAGGTCTGGGTCTTCAGACGCACACGGGCAGTAAGCACGGTCGTGTCTCATGCAGAATTGAGGCCACACGGGCGTGTATCACGGGTGCACGGTCGTGTGCTCAACCCAGATTTTGTAGAGAGTGTCTAGAAATCCAGAAATTCCCACACCAAACACTTCCACACTCCAAATCATCAAACATACAAGTTCCTTACTGCTGCTAGCACGCACATATTCATCATTTCATCATCTCAAACACGCCATATATCATACATAAAGCATATATCACATGTATATAAACATATATGCATATAAACATGGAAAGTCACTCAATCATGCCATCATCCATCATAACACAGCTCAAACATGCTGGAAACATCTCAATAAGCACACATAAAGATTTCTCATAAGCTGGAAACAACAAACATGCTCTGAACAAGCGAAAGAGGTAAGGAAAACACTTACCTCACGCCATGGAAGCTTGACCTTTATCTCTGGAAGCTTCTGGATCTCTAATCTGAAGCTGAGCTGCTGGGGGATCTCTCTCTGGGAGCCTAGGGTTCACTGGAGCTGAGGGAAGAAGAGAAATAAGCTGGAAACTGGAAAATAAGCTGAGAACTGTGCGAGTGAAAATAAAACATATACACGGCTAAAAGGGCAGATACACGGTCGTGTGTTCTAGGCACACGGTCATGTGTTCTAGGCACACGGTCGTGTGTCCGGTGGAAAATAGCCATTTCCACCCACCTTTGCGCAGAAACTGAAACTAAGCCCCAAAGGACTTCTAAAAGACTCTTCTACCCCCTGAACTCTCTCAACTCTTTCCTAACAAGGAAATCTCTATTTTACCCTTGGGTCATTACAATTCTCCCCCTCTAATAAAAATTTCGTCCTCGGAATTACCTAAACAAATCAGGGAAACTTTCTCTCATCTAGGCCTCAACTTCCCAAATAGCTTCCTTGATTCTCTGACTTCTCCACAGAACTTTAACCAGAAGAATCTCTCTGTTTCTGAGTCTCTTCACTCTGTAGTCCAAAATCTGAACTGGAACTTCTTGATAACTCAAGTCATCTGATAACTCCAGATCTTGAACCTCTAACACGTGAGACGGATCACTCACATATTTTCTTAACTGAGAGACATGAAACATACTGTGGATTCTGTCTAAACTGGTTGGAAGAGCTAATCTATAAGCAACTCTGCCAACTCTCTCCAGAATCTGGTACGGTCTGATAAATCTCGGAGCCAACTTACCTTTTCTGCCAAATCTCAAGACACGTCAGTAGGGAGCAACTCGTAGAAACACGTGGTCTCCAATCTCAAACTCTATGTCCCTACGCCTTAGATCTGCATAGCTTTTCTGACGATCCTAGGCCTATTGAATTCTCTGCCTGATAACTCTGATCTACTCAATCATCAACTGAGTCATCTCTGGCCCCACTGCTGACTTTACTGAATCTCTGTTACCAATGTCATCTCAGTACAGTGGTGACCTGCACCTTCTACCATACAAGATCTCAAAAGGTGCCATCT
>JAJEJH010000961.1:64801-81382 GCA_026122585.1 Anacardium occidentale | reverse complement strand
CTATATGTGTATGCATATGTCTATGTGTGTGTATACCTAGATGTGCATGCATATTTGTGCATACCTATATGCTTATGTATATGCCTATATGTGTATGCATATGTATATGCCTATGTATATTCCTATATATGTATGAATATGTGTGCATAGGTTTATAAGTATGTATATGCCTATATGTGTATATATGCACGCATATGTATGCGCATATGGATATTTCTATTTACGTACGCGTTTGTATGCATATGTATGTGCATATGCATAGACTTATATTTAAATGAATTTGTATGCATATGTATGCGCATGTGGATAGGTCCATACGCGAACAAATCTGTTTGCATATGTATGCGCAGATGCAAACGTTTATCCGCATACGCGTTTGTATGCATAAGTATGCGCATATGCATAGGTCTATACGCATACCATCTGTGTGCATATGTATGTGCATTTGTGTAGGTCTATAAGCGTACCCGTATGTATGCATATATATGTGCATATGCATACATCTATATGTGTACGCATCTGTATGCATATGTATGCGCATATGCATAGGTCTATATACGTACACATCTGTATGCATATATGCCTATATGTGTATGCTTGTGCATGCATATGTATGTGCGTATGTATATGCCTACATGTGTATGCATACGTATATGCGCATCTATATGCCTATATGGGTATGCATATGTAAATACGTATGTTTATGCCTATAGGTGTATGCATATGTATATGTGTATGTATATGCCTATATGCAGAAGAATATGTATGCATAGGTATATGCGTATGTGTATGCCTATATGTGTATACATGAATTGCATATGTAGGAGCATATGCATAGGTTTATATGCGTACGCATTGGTATCAAATGTATGCACATGTGTACAGGTCTATATGCGTACGAATTTGTATGCTTATGCATGCATATGTATATGTGTATGTATATGCCTATATGTGTATGCATGTGTATATGCGCACGTATATGCGTATGTATATACCTATATGGTTATGCACATGTTTTTGTGTACATATATGCCTATATGTGTATGCATATGTATTTGCATATGTATAAGCCTATATGTGTATGCATATGTATATGCGTATCTGTATGCCTATATGTGTATACATATGTATATACGTATGTATATACCTACATGTGCATGCCTAAGTATGCAGATGTGTGTGAATGTATATGCGTATGCATATGTCTATACGTGCATGCATATGTATATGCACATGTATATGCCTATTTGTATATGCACATGTATATGCCTATTTGTATATGCATATGTATGCATATGTATATGCGTATGCATTTGCCTATATGTTTATGCACATGTATATGTGTATGTATATGCCTATATTTGTATGCATATGCATGCGTATGTATATACCTACATGTGTATGTCTATGTATGCATATGTGTGTCTATTTATATGCATATGGATATGCCTATATGTGTATGCATATGAACGCATATGGATATGCATATGTATATGCTGATACGTGTATGCATATGGATATGCGTATGTATATGTCGGTATGTGTATGCTTATTTAGGCATATGTATATGCCTATATGTGTATGCATATGTATGCATATGTATATGCGTATGTATATGCCTATATGTGTATGCATGTATATGCGTATGAATATGTATGCATAGGTGTATGCGTATGAATATGTATGCATAGGTATATGCGTATGTACATGCCTATATGTGTATATATGTATGCATATCTAGGAGCATATGCATAGGTTTATATACGTACGCATCGGTATGCATATGTATGCACATATGCACAAGTCTATATGCGTACGAATTTGTATACTTATGCATGCATATGTATATGTCTATATGTGTATGCATGTGTATATGCACACGTATATGCGTATGTATATGCCTATATGATTATGCACATGTTTTTGTGTATCTATACGCCTATATGTTTAGCATATGTATTTACGTATGTATATGCCTATATGTGTATGCATATGTATTTGCGTATGTATATGTCTATATGTGTATGCATATGCATATACGTATCTAAATGCCTATATGTGTATGCATATATATACACCTACATGTGCATGCCTAAGTATGAATATGTGTGTGAATGTATATGCGTATGCATATGTCTATACGTGCATGCATATGTATATGCGCATGTATATGCCTATTTGTATATGCATATGTATGTGTATGTATATGCGTATCCATTTGCCTATATGTTTATGCACATGTATATGCGTATGTATATGTCTATATCTGTATGCATATGCATGCGTATGTATATACCTACATGTCTATGTCTATGTATGCATATGTGTGTCTATTTATATGCATATGGATATGCTTATATGTGTATGCATATGAATGCATATGTATATGCCTATACGTGTATGCATATGGATATGCGTATGTATATGTCGGTATGTGTATGCTTATTTATGCATATGTATATGCCTATATGTGTATGCATATGTATGCATATGTATATGCCTATATGTGTATGCATATATATGCATATGTATATGCGTATGAATATGTATGCATAGGTATATGCGTATGAATATGTATGCATAGGTATATGCGTATGTATATGCCTATATGTGTATATATGTAGGCATATGTAGGAGCATATGCATAGGTTTATATACGTACGCATCGGTATACATATGTATGCACATATGCACAAGTCTATATACGTACGAATCTGTATGCTTATCCATGCATATGTATATGTGTATGTATATGTCTATATGTGTATGCATGCGTATATGTGCATGTATATGCGCATATGGTTATGCACATGTTTTTGTGTACGTATATGCCTATATGTGTATGCATATGTATTTACGTTTGTATATGCCTATATGTGTATGCATATGTATATGCGTATCTGTATGCCTATATGTGTATGCATATGTATATGCGTGTGTATATATACCTACATGGGAATTCCTATATATGCATATGTGTGTGAATGTATATGCGCATGCATATGTCTATACGTGTATGCATATGCATATGCCTATTTGTATATGCATATGTATGTGTATGTATATGCGTATGTATATGCCTATATGTTTATGCGTTTTTGTATGCGTATATATATGTCTATATGTGTATGCATATGCTTGCGTATCTTTATACCTATATGTGTATGCATATGTGTGTCTATATATATGCGTATGTATATGCCTATATGTGTACGCATATGTATGCATGTGGATATGCGTATGTATATGTCTATACGTGTATGCATATGTATATGCCTATATGTGTATGCGTATGTATATGATTGTATGTGTATGTCTATATGTGTATGTGTATGCGTATGTATATGCTTGTATGTGTATGCGTATGTATATGCGTATGTATATGCGCATGTGTATGCCTACATGTGTATGCATATATGTGTGTATCTATATGCTTATGTATATGCCTACACATGTATGCATATGTATGCATTTGTGTATGCATATGTATGAATATGTATGCATAGGTTTATAAGTATGTATATGTCTATATGTGTATGCATATGTATGCATACGTATATGCGTATGTATATGCCTACATGCGGATGAATATGTATGCATAGGTATATGCGTATGTGTATGCCTACATGTGTATATATGTATGCATATGTAGGAGCGTATGCATAGGTTTATATGCGTACGCATCGGTATGCATATGTATGCACATATGCACAGGTCTATATGCGTACGAATCTGTATGCTCATGCATGCATATGTATAGGCGTATGTATATGTCTATATGTGTATGCATGTGTATATGCGCACGTATATGCGTATGTATATGCTTATATGATTATGCACATTTTTTTCTGTACGTATATGCCTGTATGTGTATGTATATGTATTTGCGTATGTATATGCCTTTATGTGTATGCATATGTATATGCGTATCTGTATGTCTATATGTGTATTCATATGTATATGCGTATGTATATACCTACATGTGTGTGCCTATGTATGCATATGTGTGTCAATTGATATGCGTATGCATATGTCAATACGTGTATGCATATGTATATGCGCATGTATTTGCCTATTTGTATTTGCATATGTATATGCGTATGCATATGCCTATATGTTTATGAATATGTATATTCGTATCTATATGCCTATATGTGTATGCATACGTGTGTCATGTATGTGCGTATGTATATGCCTATATGTGTATGCTAAAGCATGATGTTTGTGAAGATGGTTAAGGGTTTTAAGTTCGTGGGCCAATTCCTGTCTTAGAGTTTGCTTAGATATCTTGTAATTAACATTTGGGTGAAGTACAGTTTATTGTCTATAGAGATTGCGTGGAAAATAAAGGGAGAATATTGATGCAATGGTATGAACTAGGAAAATTATTAGGCCAAGGAACCTTTGCCAAGGTTCACCATGAGAGAAATCTTAAAGCTGGCATGAGTGTGGCCATTAAGATAATAGACGAAGAGAAAGTCTTGAAGATTGGGATGATTAATCAGATTAAGCGAGAAATATCTGTGATGAGACTGGTTAAGCACCCTAATGTGGTGGAGCTTTATAAAGTCATGGCTAGCAAAACCAAGATTTACTTTGTAATGGAATATGTTAAAGGTGGTGAGCTTTTCAGCAAGGTAGCCAAAGGAAAACTTGAGGAGGATTTTGCAAGGAAATATTTTCAACAGCTGATTAGTGCTGTTGATTATTGTCACAGTAGAGGTATCTGTCATAGAGATCTAAAGCCTAAAAACTTTTTGGTGGATGAGCAGGGCAATCTTAAGGTCTTAGATTTTGACTGAGTGCACTTGCTGAATCTAAGCATCAAGATGGGCTCCTACACACAACCTACGAGACCTCTGCTTATGTTGCCCCAGAAGTGATTAATAGAAAAGGATATGATGGGTCTAAAGTCGATATATGGTCATGTGTAGGGCTGGATACGAGACGAATATGTTTGGACTCGTTTTGGAGTTCACTTTGTTCGCCCACAAAACGAGTTGAGAATACTACGAACCGAACACGAATACAAGCTTATGTGATGGTGTTCGGTTAAAACAAATACGAATCTGAATTCGGTGAGACAAACTATTCGTTCAGTTCTAGAAACTAGAATTTCTTCCATCCTCTCCCTCGAAAATCCAGTGTTGATGACGAGGCACACCTGTTCAGCCGGTCCCGTCTGTTTCCCTCATCGTCTCTGTTCCATCTCGGTCGTAATCCAGTTGCAGCCATCTACTCTGTTCATTTGCAGCAACGATACCGAGCTTCACGAATAATCTCGTTCATGCATGGCTCGCCGAACACGAAGCTCGAACTCCTCAGCACAACTATTCGTCGAACACGGATATGCTAGGAGACCCAAACGAAGCAAACCCAAACAACCTCGTGTTCGCGTTCGGTTTGCTTCGATCCAGCCCTAGTCATGTGGAGTTGTCTTGTATGTTCTACTAGCTGGCTCTTTCCCGTTTCATGATTCAAATCTGATGGAGTTGTATAGGAAGATTGGTAAGGTCGAGTTTAAATTCCCTACCTGGTTTTCCTAGGAAGCACGCCAGCTGTTGTCAAAAATCTTGGATCCAAACCTAAGGACAAGGATATCCACGGCCAACATAATGGAAAATTCATGGTTTTGCAAGGAATTGGAGAAACCTATTGTTTATGAAACCGAAGGGAAAGAACTGACCCCTCTTGATGTCGATGCAGTTTTTTCTCTGGATGAAAACACCAGTACTACATCAGAGTCGAAGACTGAATTGGCAAAACGTTGCCACTTTAATGCTTTCGATATCATATCTCTTTCTGCAGGCTTTGACTTGTCTGGTTTATTTGAGAGAGAGCAAAGAAATGAAATGAGATAGCCAGCCTCAACCATCATCTCTAATTTGGAAGACATTGCTAAACGACATTGCTAAACGTGTTAGGCTGAAAGTGAAAAAGATAGATGGAGGTTTGCTGAAAATGGAAGAGTCAAAGGCAGGCAGGAAAGGAGTGTTGGGCATTGATGCAGCAATCTTGCAATTTCTCGCCATCCAAGTAGAACTAATCTATACTAAAGTCTTCGAAATTCAGATACCATGTACTTTCTCGACTACCAAACAGAACTAAACTATGACAAAAAAAAAAAAAAGAATAATGCAGCTACACACAGTCTCGACAAACCAAACAGATAAATAAGTAAATAAAAACTCCTTAAATAAAGAAAAAAAAAAAGATGAGCTAAGTTATTGAATAAAATAAAGAATGAGCTGCATATCTTTTGTATTATCAAATTTTATGAAGTCATATAGACCATCAATGCAATTTTATCCATTTTATAACTTGCATGGGAAAAGAAAACATTCATGATGATCCAGCGTAACCAACAAACATTCTCTTAAACGGCTTCATTGAAAAATGAATTAAATCATTTCCATTAGATACAACTTACCTTCTTGGTCCAAAGAAATCCTCCGAAGTGAAAAAGCAAGCTGAAAACACTGAACTAAGGCCATGTGGCTGGAAGTCTGTCACCACCAAAATAATAACCATAGATTTTAAGTACAGTAGTAAAATAAACAAAATTTTTTTATTAAACTTCAGGCATGCCATAAAACTCAAAGAAAAATTATACAACCATGCAAAGTATGTTCCCCCTTTTTCAAAATATCTGAACAGGAACATATAGGAGATAAAAGTAAAAACAATGGCAAACAGCATAAACATGAATAACCTTAAACCGTGTAAACAATAAAGCAATGCTATAAGTGTGAGCCATAGCCTCAAAGTTTGCTGGGTTATTTTCTGCAGATGTTGCCTGTAGCCAGATTGATGAAAGCAAAAGACTCACTTGATGGCTACTTAGTCGGAAGGAAGTTATCTGCAGGAAATTGGTCAGACACAAAGATGACTGAGAAATTCTAAAAACACTTTCTTTAAATTTACATTATAGGTTTTTGGGGTTTTATACTGTTTTTCCATCAGTCAGAGCATGCTTAAAGCTACATGAACGACCATGAGAGTGTTTCACATCCACATCTGGAACCCAACTTTCCTCCTGTAGTCCTCCATCTATGAATTTTTCTTTCTCTTTACCTTCATCCTGAAAGGAGAAACTTCCACTCCTTACTTTCTGTGATGCAGAAACTGGCAAGATGGTAGAAACAGCTTGTGAAGTATCCTTGCCCTGATCTGACCAAGGGGAGACCAGGGATGGCATTAGCACAACAGAGAAAACACTGTGTGCCCCAACTCAGGTTTCATGGTGTGGATGAGCCATTGCTAGAAGTAACTGATGAAACAGAGCATCAGGAAAAGCCTGAAACAAAAGTCCTCAAAAATTAGATGTTTATTTAAATTTCTTAAATCTGAACAGTATATTGCAATTTCAACATGTACACTTACCATCTTGTAATATGATATGTTTGGGATGGAAGAGACAATCTGAGCAGTCCTATGAACAGCTGAGATTGTTGTTCTAGCAATAAGAGTATTATTTGATATATTCTCTAACAACCCCGACATCATATCAAGAATGGGTCCCACATCACCAACCTGTTCAGTATAAACAGTTGTGCAACAGTTGCATATATGGCATCCTGCATATATATTTTTAACTAAAAACTTCAAAAAAAAAAAAAAAAAAAAAAAGAAAGCATAAACAATCACAAACCTTCTTCGAGAGCTGTGAAATGCAATTTTCTATGGCATACTGAAGATCAGCATTCCATTTAACCATACCATCCACAGAATTAGACAATTCAGCTGCATTTTGCAGGCATTTCCGTAACTGTTTAATCAAGTCAGTTATTGCACCAATGACAGCAACAGAGGCCTGCAGCTTTGCATTTTGTGTGAGTTGTGTGGCAATATCAACAATATGAATCTGTACATGAGGTTGTTTGGCAACATTCTTATGATCCAAGTGCTTGATCAAGATAGATAGCAAAAGGGAGTGTTCTCCTGGAGATTAAACAAACAAATTCATATCAGTTATATCCACAGAAAAACAAATAAAAAATAATGCAGCAAGATGGAGCATTAAGATTCCATGTGTAACCTGATTCCTCCAAAAGTGACTGCAGGAACAATATAACCAAACAGGCAACTCCTGTATCTGATGACCAATGATTTTCGACATCAAAATGATGGAAAAGGGGTTCAATCACACGCCTCACTGATGTAGCTTCCTTAGCCAACCTGGCTATATTATTCAAGCAAACTTTGGACCAGTATGAAGGGCACTTGGAAGTGTCACTGTAAATTTGGCAAATAAAGGATTAGAATATAAAGAATTATATAGTAATGTAATCTGAGCTTACATCACTAAGTTTTGCATCCGAATATAAAGGATTAGAAGATGAAAAAGTAGAAAAAGAACACAAAAAACAATTATTTATCATTAAGCTGACCTGAAGCTGCATATACAAATAAGTAAGCAAATCTCCACCTCTGCAAAAACTATGAAATTCCAAGATTGCTTTAGCAATTAGATCCCCAGAGGAAGATTCAGAGAAGCACATGGCTATCTCATGCAGGTTGCATATATTTCCAAGGGCTGCAATTTGAGTTCTTATTTCTTTTGTGTGCAAGTATACCTCCAATAGCGTGATTTTTGAATGCATAATACTCGTAAGGCATCCATCTTGACAAGATGTATGCAAAAGCACATCAACACTCTTTGATGCATGCCTTAAACCAACAGATGCATGCAAAGTATCCAGTGCACATATGTACCCTTCTAAAACCTTTTCCATCGCAACAGCAAATGCCTGATTGACAAGACTGTAGCGAGGTTGCTCTTTCTCTTGCTCTTCCTTGTCACAATCATTTTTCTTTTCATAAAATTCAGATTTTTCTGGTTTCTTTCTCATCAAACTTCCATCCGAATTTCTGAAATAATCCACAAACTCATGGAGAAGATAAACCAAGAAACCTGTGCAACCAATAGACTTGAGAATTTTCCCTAAAGCATGAGTACTAATAGACCAATCCCATAAACTGGGAATTCGATGGAAGGTCCTATCTGCAGGATCAGAACAGAATGCAGCAGTGAGCTTCTCAATGCAAACAAGAGAAGACTGTACACCTTGAAGTGCATTGAGAGCTAACCTCACCAAACTTGCCTCCTGGAGCATGAAGTCCATGTTTATGATTATAATACAGAAAAGAAATACATCTACAACACAACAAGATAGTAGTAATTCATGTCCTACAGGCATCTGACTTCTCTACAAATCATTCCCCTTAAATGCATTTACAGTTTCAATAATTATAAAAAAGAAAAATGGTAAATTTTCTAAAAAAACTCTAATTAAAACACCATCTTAAAATAATCATAAGCTTTATCCAAGACTTACAATCTTGGTAATCTAAACGAGAAAATAATAAATTTCAGGAATCTCTAATTGAAACACCATCTTAAAATCATTATAAAATATTCTGTAACCTTTGTCAGAAGCTTCTTGTAAAGTTGATATAATAGGTAATCAAACCATTGAATCCGGTCCTATTTTAAGCAACGTCTAAAACAAGTTTCATGCCCTACAGGCGTCTGAGATCTATACAAACAATTCCAATTACGATGCATTTACAGTCTTGATAATTATAAAAGAATATCATGGTAAATTTCAAGAATCTCTTGTTAAAACACCGCATTAAAAATAAAATCACCATAAATATTCCCTAAATTTGGTCAGAAATCTCCTCTCAAGTTGATATCATAGGCAAATAAACCGCTGAATCTGCACCTAATTCAGCCAATTCTTACAACAAGTCTATTAAATGAAAATGCAGAAAAGTAGAAAGTAGTACTCACGGAGACAGTGGAAGTATCGGCGAGAAGCTGATGGTTCTGAGAAGAAGAAGAAGAAGAGAGAAAGGTACCACTTTGGGAAGGGATTGCTTCCCAGGTTCTAGGAGGAAGCCATGGATCCTCCCCTTTAACTTTCTCTAATAAAAAACCTTTGAAATTCGTATCTACAGCCATTCTGTTCTTCTTGATTTTGAATAGTTTCAGTCACCCATGCGAGGAACGGATTACAACGGACTTCGTACAAATGGAACTGACGAGACGGCAATGATTTTCAGCCGGTGTTTTCCTTCGTATTATTAGGCAAAAGGACTTGCTTCTATGACCAAATTCCCCCTAATTTTTCAAAATTTAAACGTTCAATCACTTGATATTTTTTATCTATTTTCTTAACTTTTTTAATAGAATAATTAAATTATTTTTTTATAAAAAATAAATTAAATAAAAATATAATTTAATATTTAAACAAAAAAAATATAAAAATGGTAAAAAAATTAAAAAATATCTAAAAATATTAAAAAAGATAAGAAATAAAACAACAATCATACAATTGACACTGACCCTTGATAATTTAACTAAAAAACTAAAAACGTTTTTTTGATTTTATTGGATAAATGGGGTTAAATTAGTTTCTTCCACTTTTAGTAAAAATCTAACCTATTAACTATAATAAAAAAGATCAATTGGGTCAAAACTGATTATTTTTAACTATTTCAAACGACAATTAATAACAAAAATTGTTAGATTTAGTAGTCTTCACTAAAAAAAAAAAAGACAATTAAAGATTGTTTTTAATTTCTTGATTCAATTAATGGTGGCTATTACTGTTGTTCTTTATTTTTTTAATTTTATTTTTTATATTTTTAAAAATTTTTAAATTTTTTAATATTTTTATTATTTTCATAAAATTTATTTTATTATTTTGTTATTTTTAAAATTTTTTTATTAAAAAAATGAAAATATATTTTTAATAGTTAATTTTGACTAATGAATTGATATTTAAACTTTTAAAAATTAAGAGATAAAAATTTTACCTCCTGAATAAACCTTGAGTGTGAATATATCCTTTGGCCGTATTATTATTTTCTCATTTAAAGTTTATTAGGATCGCTACCACTAAAATCAATATTGAAACATCAGATATTATTATTTTATGTGAGAACAGGGGTATTTTAGCCAGATAATTTATTGCCCTACTTTTTATCTTGATTAAAATTTTGTAAAGGCATAAAATAATAATTATTCATAAGGATATAACTTTGATTATTATTTTCAGATGACGTTTTCTAGCTACTTGATTAGAGTTTCGGTGATCATCATTACTGATGTCAATTTTTCTTATTTTTTAATTTAAATTTTTTTATATATTTTTATTAATTTTAAAATTTATTTTAAAATTTTTATATTTAATATTATTGAATATTTTTATTATAATTTTTTTATTTTTCTTTAGTTAAAGAAAAATAAAATTATTGATGGAAAGAAATAACGGTCCTGTTGTCACAACAACGAACAGTCCAGGAGCTTCTCTTGAAGGCATTGAAAGAAGCAACACCACCACCTTGTTCATTGGAAGAGAGCCCATCAAAAACTGACTTGAAGCCTCCAAGCAATTTTTTGGGTTTTAAAAACAAAAAAAAAAAAAAAAAAAAAAAAGGCCTTGAAATAATCTTGAAATACGACCATTTTTTCCTTAGACTGACTGAAATTACTGTTCACGCTACAGCATGAACAGTATTTCGGGCCAATTACAATCTATCTTCCGCGTGTTAAGCATCCCCAAGCCCCTTGCATATACCATCATAATCGAACAGCCAAGCATAAAAGTGTAATGTTCCAATCTTTCTTCAGCAGCCAGGACTCATAGCGAGTAGGCAGCCTTGATAACAAATAAACCATTGTAAAAGATGCATCCCACAAAGCTTAAGGTAGGAAAGATGGTGCCCAGAGACGGAAGAGTAATATGCTGAGGATAAAACACAAAACTTAGCCATGCACACCATCCAATGAAGCGGCAGATGAAGCCCCTTTATTAGCTCACATCCTGCCACGACCACCTTAGCCTTTGCCATAGAGAAAGTAATCAATAAGTCCAATTCTCGAGTCAATAGCTTCCTATGGTGAGGATTGATGTGCAGTCCAAACAACATACAATTTTGGATGAGAAAATTATGGCAATAGCTATCATTCTTAGCCAAAACTTGTTTTTCATAGATAATAGGATTTTCATAACCTTATTCCCCCTAGTATTAGGATTTTCGTGCTTTATACAAAACAACATCACAATCAAACCTTGCAAATTTTGAAAATTCTCATTTCTATACTCTTGCTTAAATTCTAATATTGTGACTTCGAAATCCAGAAAAGAAGTTTTTTACATTTAAGTATTTATATGAATATTAACTTAAATTTTCATTTATTTAATGATATGTGTTGCTTTTTGGTATATTGAATTTATTAATAAGTTTGAAATGTATTTCAAAATCAAGAATGATATAAATAATTAAAATAATATTTTTTTTTTTATAGAAAACCGTAAGGGTTAGATGATATTTTACACACACAAGGGGTTTTTTATTCTTTACCATACAAGGTTAAGTCATATTTTACTACGTGGGAGCAAAATGCAAATTGATATTTCTCAATATTTGTATTGAAAACAAAAAAATAAAAAATTTTCGAACAATTGTACTTTTTAAGATTATATTTGTATAATTAGTTATGTCTATGGTTAATTTAATTGCAAGAATTTATTTTATTTTTGTAGGATTGATTGAAATGATGAGTTTGTTATTAGTTTGGTTCAGTACGGGGTAAATTGATAATTTACCCTAAGTTGGTAAATTGATATTTTTCAATATTCGCATCAAAAACAAAAAAATGATAATGTTTCAAGTAGTTGCATTTTTTAAATTATATTTATATATTTAGTAATGAATTTTTTTTTATTAATTCAATTACAAAATTATATATTATTATTATAAGATTGATCAAAATAACAAGTTTTATAATTGTTTTTATTTAGTAGGGAGGGGAATTGATGAAGACAAATGTTAATAGAATAAAATACATTAAAAATGACAAAAGATAGTAAAAATTCTTACAAATATGAGATTTGAGAGATTAGTTCAATTAATGAGTAAACATTTTCATATTGATAATAAATAGAACCATATTCAAATAACATGAAACCAAAAAATGTCAACTATAAGAGATTCGTGGATGATGAAGATGTTGATTAGTTTATTGGTTGTAACACTTACAAGTACGTCTCATAGGCATTATAGTCATTTTATAATTATGCAGGTAAGTTAGGCAGTAGAATGATGTGAGAAGGAGAAAAGTTTAAGTTTCAGGGTTGACATATGATTATGCATGAGATATGTAAGCCTAAACATCAGGTGCCACATCGGATATGTTATGTATATGCATATGTATGCGTATGTATATGTGTATGCATTTGCCTATATGTTTACGCACATGTATATGCGTATGTATATGCCTATTTGTATATGCACATGTATGTGTATGCCTATATGTGCATGCATATGTATATGCGTATGTATATACCTATATGTGCATGCCTATGTATGCATATGTGTGTGAATGTATATGCGTATGCATATGTCTATACGTGTATGCATATGTATATGCCTATTTGTATATGCATATGTATGTGTATGTATACGTGTATGAATATGCCTATATGTTTATGCATGTGTATATGAGTATGTATATGCCTATATGTGTATGCATATGCATGCATATGTATATACCTACATGTGTACGCTTATGTATGCGTATGTGAGTCTATGTATATGTGTATGTATATACCTATATGTGTATGCATATGATTGCATATAGATATACAAATGTATATGCCTATACATGTATGCATATGTATCTGTCTATATGTGCATGCATATTTATGCATATGTATATGCCTATATGTGTATGCATATGTATGCGTATGTATATGCCTATATGTGTATGCATATGTATGCGTATGTATATGTCTATATGTGTATGCATATGCATGCATATGTTTATACCTACATGTGTATCCCTATAAATGCATATGTGTGTCTATGTATATGTGTATGTATATGCCTATATGTGTATGCATATGAATGCATATAGATATGCATATGTATATGCCTATACGTGTATGCATATGTATATGCGTATGTATCTGCCTATATGTGTATGCATATGTATGCATATGTATATGCCTACATGTGTATGCATATGCATGCAATTGTATATGCCTACATGTGTATACCTATGTATGCATATGTGTGTCTATGTATATGTGTATGTGTATGCCTATATGTGTATCATATGAATGCATATGGATATGCGCATGAATATGCCTATACGTGTATGCATATGTATATGCGTATGTATCTGTCTATATGTGTATGCATATTTATGCATATGTATATGCCTATTTGTATATGCATATGTATGCGTATGTATATGCCTATATGTTTATGCATTTGTATATTTGTATGTGTATGCCTATATGTGTATGCCTATTTTTGCATATATGTGTCTATGTATATGCGTATGTATATGCCTATATGTGAATGCATATGAATGCATATGGATATGCGTATGAATATGCCTACACGTGTATGCATATATATGTATATGCGTATGTATCTACCTATTTGTGAATGCATATTTATGCATATGTATATGCCTATATGTGTATGCATATGTAGATGCGTATGTATATGTCTATATGTGTATGCATATATATGCCTATACGTGCATGCGTATGTATATGCCTATATGTGTATGCCTATATGTGTATGCATGTGTATATGCGTATGTGTGGATGTATATGCCTACATGTGTATGTATGTGTATATGCGTATGTATATGCCTATATGATTATGAATATGTTTTTGTGTAAGTATATGCCTATATGATTATGAATATGTTTTTGTGTACGTATATGCCTATATGTGTATGCATATGTATTGGCGTGTTTATATGCCTATATGTGTATGCATATGTATATGCATCTCTGAATGCCTCTATGTGTGTGCATATGTATATGCGTGTGTATATACCTGCATGTGTATTCATATGTATGCATATGTGTGTGAATGTATATGCGTATGCATATGTCTATACGTGTATGCATATGTATATGCCTATTTGTATATGCATATGTATGCGTATGTGTATGAGTATGTATATGCGTATGTATATGCCTATATGTTTATGCATATGTATACGTGTATGTGTGTGCCTATATGTGTATGCATATGCATGCGTATGTATATACCTACATGTGTATGCCTATGTACGCATATGTGTGTCTATGTATATGCGTATGCATATGCCTATATGTGGATGCTTATGAATGCATATGGATATGCGTACGTATATGCCTATACGTGTATGCGTATGTATATGCCTATACTTCTACGCATATGTATATGTGTATGTACCTACCTATATGTGTATGCATATTTATGCATATGTGTATGCCTATATGTGTATGCATATATATGTATATGTATATGCGTATGTGTATGCATATGCATGTGTATGTATATACCTACATGTGTATGCCTATGTATGCATATGTGTGTCTATGTATATGTGTGTGCATATGAATTGATATGGATATTCGTATGTATATGTCTATACGTGTATGCATATGTATATGCGTATGTATCTGCCTGTATGTGTATGCATATGTGTGCGTATGTGTACACCTACATGTGTATGCCTATGTATGGATATATGTGTCTATGTATATGTGTATGCATATGTGTATGTATATGCCTATATATGTATGCATATATAGGAGCATATGCATAGGTTTATATGCGTACGCATCGATATGCATATGTATGCACATATGCACAAGTCTATATACGTACTAATCTGTATGCTTATGCATGCATATGTATATGCGTATGTATATGCCTATATGTGTATGCATGTGTATATGCGTATGTATATGCCTATATGATTATGTACATGTTTTTGTGTACGTATATGCCTATATATATGCATATGTATTTGCATGTGTATATGCCTATATGTGTATGCATATGTATATGCGTATGTGTATGCCTATATGTGTATGC
The DNA here is from genome assembly GCA_026122585.1 of Anacardium occidentale. NCBI lineage: Eukaryota > Viridiplantae > Streptophyta > Magnoliopsida > Sapindales > Anacardiaceae > Anacardium > Anacardium occidentale. The sequence goes on along the minus strand of JAJEJH010000961.1, from coordinate 65,479 downwards.
ATATGTATATGCGTTTGTATATACTTGCGTGTGTATTTCTATGTATGCATATGTGTGTGAATGTATATGCATATGCATATGTCTATACGTGTATTCATATGTATATGCCTATTTGTATATGCATATGTATGCGGATGTGTATGCGCATGTAGATACATATGTGTATGCCTATATGTTTATCCATATGTATACGTGTATGTGTGTGCCTATATGTGTATGCATATGCATGCGTATGTATATACCTACATGTGTATGCCTTTGTATGCATATGTGTGTCCATGTATATGCGTATGTATATGCCTATGTGTGTATGCATATGAATGCATATAGATATGCGTATGCATATGCCTATACGTGCATGCGTATGTCTATGCCTATACTTATATGCATTTGCATATGCATATGTATCTGCCTATATGTGCTTGCATATTTATGCATATGTGTATGCCTACATGTGCATGCATATGTATATGCGTATGTATATGCCTATATGTGTATGCATATGCATGCGTATGTATATGCCTATGTATGCATATGTGTGTTTATGTATATGTGTATGCATATGAAAGCATATGGATATACGTATGTATATGCCTATACGTGTATGCATATGTATATGCGTATGTATCTTCCTGTATGTGTATGCATATGCATGCGTATGTATATACCTACATGTGT
>JAJEJH010000961.1:0-61073 GCA_026122585.1 Anacardium occidentale | reverse complement strand
TACCATGGTGAGTCATGTAAGCCTGAAATGATTCTGACATGTATTCTTTGGCATTATCACTTCTTAATGTATGCACAGAAATATTAAACTGAGTTTGAATTTCAGCACAAAAAGCAGAAAAATGTTGAAACACTTCAGAACGATTTTTCATAAAATAAATCCAAGTCATTCGAGAAAAATCATCCACAAACGTGACAAAATATCTGAAACCAGTTTTGGACATCACAGGACATGGTCCCCAGACATCTGAATGAACCAATTCAAAAGCAAATGTAGATCGTTTATTAAGTCTAGGATATAATGAACTACGATGATGTTTAGCAAAATGACACGATTCACACTCCAAAGAAGGTACATCATGAAACTTGGAGCATAACTTCTTCAAAATAGGCAGAGAAGGATGTCCCAACCGACAATGTTCTTCAAAAGGAGAAATGATACTAGTGCAGGCAACAGATCGAGGTACCCAGGCATCAAGTATGTAGAGACCATTAGATACATGTCCTTTACCAATAATCTGCTTCGTCAAAAGATCCTGAAACAGACAATGATCAGGAAAAAATGAGATACAACAGTTGAGATCTTTAGTGAGCTTACTGACAGAAACCAAATTAAATGCAAGATTGGGTAAACTCAAGACAGATGACAAGGTGATAGAAGAGGTTGGTTTCACAGTTCCAGACCCCACGATATTATATGTGGACCCATCAGCTATGGTTACAGGAGATGATGTTTTGTGTGATTGAAAACTAGTAAAGGTCTTAGGATTACCTGTCATGTGATCTGTAGCACCAGAATCAATGACCCATTTGTTGGAAGAGGAGATAAGACATGTGTTACCTGATTCTGCAAGAGCAGTGACTGGATTAGATTCTTGTAAAGAATGTTGATATTGAGAGAACTTGACATATTCATCAGCTGAGATAGTAACAGTTTTCTCAACCGATGAACTCGAAGCAGCAGTAGCAATATTAGCAGCTTGTATCCTTTGATTCCGATTTTGCAGCTTCTTACAATACCGCTTAGTATGGCCAGTTTCCTTGCAGTAATAGCAGACAATATTATTGGTGTTATTATTTCGACTATCTTTGCTTGCACCTCGGCTATTTTCGTTCTTCCCACCATCATTTCCCTTTCCTCCTTTGGCAACAAGAATACTAGGCTGCTGATTCGAAAAAGCATTCTCCGTTCGTAACACCCTACTGAAGACTTCTTGAAGGGAAGTAATTTCTGTACTGGAGAGAATTTGAGATTTGGCTGTTTCAAATTCAGAGGGGAGACCAGCCAAAAAACTCATTATTGCCATCTGTTCTCGTTGGGCTTGTTGTACTTTGATGTCAGTGCTGAATGGCAAAAGTACATTCAACTCTTCATATGTCTTCTTGAAATCCATAAAATAAGCAGTGAGTGACTTAGAGTCTTTCTCGGCACGATAGAAGTCTTTACACACTTCATAGATACGAGACATGTTTCCCTTACCAGAATATAAGAACTCTAAATAATCCATCAATTCCTTAACAAATTCACAATGATTAATTAAACCAATCACCTCACCATCAATTGAATTCCGAATTTGTAAAAATAAACGTGCATCATCCCTTAACCAAGCTTGTCTAGTTTCATTAGTAGGTGGATCTTGAATTAAGTGGTCATATTTATCAACACTCCGTAGATAGACCCTAATAGTTTTGCTCCATCCCAAGTAATTGGTACCCGTCAATTTATGGTCGGTGATTTTAGACATTGCAGGGACTATTTCATTCACATAAGCCTTACTGTCATCCATTGTATTTTACTAAATAGTTTAAATAGCAATGAAGACAAATACCACGCCAGAAGCCAATATATATTACCACACACAGGAACAGCACCAAGGATAAGAAGCAAAAAAATGCAGTCTGGATACAGAAACAAGAACCTGTTGACGAAGATATTTCTCAAACAAATTCTGATGACCAGAATACCAACGAAAATCAATTGCAAATGAGAAGACGAGTCCAGGGAAACAAATCGGGTTGTCAACCACCGATCCACGCGCCCTCACGCGCCGGCGCGTCTGAAACAGTCGGTCGAAGAAGGTGGCGCGTGTAGCTCACGCACCCTCACCCAGTCGCCGGAGATGTCCAGTCCGGCCGGAAAAGAGATTCCGACTCCTTCTGTGATGGCGGTGAGGCAAACTGGTCACTTTGTTAAAGGTGACCCACAAACGCTCCAACCCTTTACGAATAAAATTTTCAGAAAAGAAAAAACAGGAACTTTGAACCCGGCTCTGATACCATGTTATTTTAGAAGAAGAAATTGATTACTTTTACATTGAATCAATGATACATTTATACAATATTCAGAAACTAACTATGGAAAATAAATATTTGTTAGCCTATAATCTTGATACTAACATTAGGAAAGTTAATATTTAGCTAATCTTCCTCTGTAAAGGAAAGTTAATCTCTAGCTAATCTCCCTCTGTAACAAAGAGAATGTTTGTTGGTTACGCTGGATCATCATGAATGTTTTCTTTTCCCATGCAAGTTATAAAATGGATAAAATTGCATTGATGGTCTATATGACTTCATAAAATTTGATAATACAAAAGATATGCAGCTCATTCTTTATTTTATTCAATAACTTAGCTCGTCTTTTTTTTTTTTTCTTTATTTAAAGAGTTTTTATTCATTTATTTATCTGTTTGGTTTGTCGAGACTGTGTGTAGCTGCATTATTCTTTTTTTTTTGTCATAGTTTAGTTCTGTTTGGTAGTCGAGAAAGTACATGGTATCTAAATTTCGAAGACTTTAGTATAGATTAGTTCTACTTGGATGGCAAGAAATTGCAAGATTGCTGCATCAATGCCCAACACTCCTTTCCTGTCTGCCTTTGACTCTTCCATTTTCAGCAAACTTCCATCTATCTTTTTCACTTTCAGCCTAACACGTTTAGCAATGTCTTCCAAATTAGAGATGATGGTTGAGGCTGGCTATCTCATTTCATTTCTTTGCTCTCTCTCAAATAAACCAGACAAGTCAAAGCTTGCAGAAAGGGATATGATATCGAAAGCATTCAAGTGGCAAGGTTTTGCCAATTCAGTCTTCGACTCTGATGTAGTATTGGTGTTTTCATCCAGAGAAAAAACTGCATCGGCATCAAGAGGGGTCAGTTCTTTCCCTTCGGTTTCATAAACAATAGGTTTCTCAAATATCTTGCAAAACCATGAATTTTCCATTATGTTGGCCATGGATATCCTTGTCCTTAGGTTTGGATCCAAGATTTTTGACAACAGCTGGCGTACTTCCTGGGAAAACCAGGTAGGGAATTTAAACTCGGCCTTACCAATCTTCCTATACAACTCCATCAGATTTGAATCATGAAACGGGAAAGAGCCAGCTAGTAGAACATACAAGACAACTCCACATGACTAGGGCTGGATCGAAGCAAACCGAACGCGAACACGAGGTTGTTTGGGTTTGCTTCGTTTGGGTCTCCTAGCATATCTGTGTTCGACGAACAGTTGTGCTGAGGAGTTCGAGCTTCGTGTTCGGACGAGCCATGCATGAACGGGATTATTCGTGAAGCTCGGTATCGTTACTGCAAATGAACAGAGTAGATGGCTGCAACTGGATTACGACCGAGATGGAACAGAGACGATGAGGGAAACAGATGGGACCGGCTGAACAGGTGTGCCTGGTCATCAACATTGGATTTTCGAGGGAGAGGATGGAAGAAATTCTGGTTTCTAGAACTGAACGAATAGTTTGTCTCACCGAATTCAGATTCGTATTCGTTTTAACCGAACACCATCACGTAAGCTTGTATTCGTGTTCGGTTCGTAGTATTCTCAACTCGTTTTGTGGGCGAACAAAGTGAACTCCAAAACGAGTCCAAACATATTCGTCTCGTATCCAGCCCTACACATGACCATGTATCGGCTTTAGACCCATCATATCCTTTTCTATTAATCACTTCTGGGGCAACATAAGCAGAGGTCTCGTAGGTTGTGTGTAGGAGCCCATCCTGATGCTTAGATTCAGCAAGTGCACTCAGTCAAAATCTAAGACCTTAAGATTGCCCTGCTCATCCACCAAAAAGTTTTTAGGCTTTAGATCTCTATGACAAACACCTCTACTGTGACAGTAATCAACAGCACTAATCAGCTGTTGAAAATATTTTCTTGCAACATCCTCCTCAAGTTTTCCTTTGGCTACCTTGCTGAAAAGCTCACCACCTTTAACATATTCCATTACAAAGTAAATCTTGGTTTTGCTAGCCATGACTTTATAAAGCTCCACCACATTAGGGTGCTTAACCAGTCTCATCACAGATATTTCTCGCTTAATCTGATTAATCATCCCAATCTTCAAGACTTTCTCTTCGTCTATTATCTTAATGGCCACACTCATGCCAGATTTAAGATTTCTCTCATGGTGAACCTTGGCAAAGGTTCCTTGGCCTAATAATTTTCCTAGTTCATACCATTGCATCAATATTCTCCCTTTATTTTCCATGCAATCTTTATAGACAATAAACTGTACTTCACCCAAATGTTAATTACAAGATATCTAAGCAAACTCTAAGACAGGAATTAGCCCACGAACTTAAAACCCTTAACCATCTTCACAAACATCATGCTTTAGCATCCACATATAGACATATACATACGCACATACATGACACACGTATGCATACACATATAGGCATATAGATACGAATATACATATTCATAAACATATAGGCATATGCATACGCATATACATATGCATACATATGCAAATACAAATAGGCAAATACATGCGCATATACATATGCATACACGTATTGACATATGCATACGCATATACATTGACACACATATGCATACATAGGCACACACATGTAGGTATATACATACGCATATACATATGAATACATACAGATACGCATATACATATGCATACACATAAAGGCATATACATACGCAAATACATATACATACACATACAGGCATATACGTACAGAAAAAAATGTGCATAATCATATAAGCATATACATACGCATATACGTGCGCATATACACATGCATACACATATAGACATATACATACGCCTATACATATGCATGCATGAGCATACAGATTCGTACGCATATAGACCTATGCATATGTGCATACATATGCATACCGATGCGTACGCATATAAAAGGAGAATTATATAGTAATTAAGAAAACACTATTTCTTACTGTGTCCCTCTCCATTTAACAGGTGTACAAAAAGAAAAATAAATTAAAAAAGGAAAGTAATCATTTAGTTCTCATTTTTTGTCTTTTATGCACATCTTAATGAGAATGAGGAGTGAGAAAGAGTGTGCAAAAGAGAGTGTTTCTAGCACTGTACCAAAAGAAGGTCAGCGAGTATAAAAGGAGAATTATATAGTAATGTAATCTGAGCTTACATCACTAAGTTTTGCATCCGAATATAAAGGATTAGAAGATGAAAAAGTAGAAAAAGAACACAAAAAACAATTATTTATCATTAAGCTGACCTGAAGCTGCATATACAAATAAGTAAGCAAATCTCCACCTCTGCAAAAACTATGAAATTCCAAGATTGCTTTAGCAATTAGATCCCCAGAAGAAGATTCAGAGAAGCACATGGCTATCTCATGCAGGTTGCATATATTTCCAAGGGCTGCAATTTGAGTTCTTATTTCTTTTGTGTGCAAGTATACCTCCAATAGCGTGATTTTTGAATGCATAACACTCGTAAGGCATCCATCTTGACAAGATGTATGCAAAAGCACATCAACACTCTTTGATGCATGCCTTAAACCAACAGATGCATGCAAAGTATCCAGTGCACATATGTACCCTTCTAAAACCTTTTCCACCGCAACAGCAAATGCCTGATTGACAAGACTGTAGCGAGGTTGCTCTTTCTCTTGCTCTTCCTTGTCACAATCATTTTTCTTTTCATAAAATTCAGATTTTTCTGGTTTCTTTCTCATCAAACTTCCATCCGAATTTCTGAAATAATCCACAAACTCATGGAGAAGATAAACCAAGAAACCTGTGCAACCAATAGACTTGAGAATTTTCCCTAAAGCATGAGTACTAATAGACCAATCCCATAAACTGGGAATTCGATGGAAGGTCCTATCTGCAGGATCAGAACAGAATGCAGCAGTGAGCTTCTCAATGCAAACAAGAGAAGACTGTACACCTTGAAGTGCATTGAGAGCTAACCTCACCAAACTTGCCTCCTGGAGCATGAAGTCCATGTTTATGATTATAATACAGAAAAGAAATACATCTACAACACAACAAGATAGTAGTAATTCATGTCCTACAGGCATCTGACTTCTCTACAAATCATTCCCCTTAAATGCATTTACAGCCTCGATAATTATAAAAAAGAAAAATGGTAAATTTTCTAAAAACACTCTAATTAAAACACCATCTTAAAATAATCATAAGCTTTATCTAAGACTTACAATCTTGGTAATTTAAACGAGAAAATGATAAATTTCAAGAATCTCTAATTGAAACACCATCTTAAAATCATTATAAAATATTCTGTAACCTTTGTCAGAAGCTTCTTATAAAGTTGATATAATAGGTAATCAAACCACTGAATCCGGTCCTATTTTAAGCAACGTCTAAAACAAGTTTCCTGCCCTACAGGCGTCTCAGATCTATACAAACAATTCCAATTACGATGCATTTACAGTCTTGATAATTATAAAAGAATATCATGGTAAATTTCAAGAATCTCTTGTTAAAACACCGCATTAAAAATAAAATCACCATAAATATTCCCTAAATTTGGTCAGAAACCTCCTCTCAAGTTGATATCATAGGCAAATAAACCGCTGAATCTGCACCTAATTCAGCCAATTCTTACAACAAGTCTATTAAATGAAAATGCAGAAAAGTAGAAAGTAGTACTCACGGAGACAGTGGAAGTATCGGCGAGAAGCTGATGGTTCTGAGAAGAAGAAGAAGAAGAGAGAAAGGTACCACTTTGGGAAGGGATTGCTTCCCAGGTTCTAGGAGGAAGCCATGGATCCTCCCCTTTAACTTTCTCTAATAAAAAACCTTTGAAATTCGTATCTACAGCCATTCTGTTCTTCTTGATTTTGAATAGTTTCAGTCACCCATGCGAGGAACGGATTACAACGGACTTCGTACAAATGGAACTGACGAGACGGCAATGATTTTCAGCCGGTGTTTTCCTTCGTATTATTAGGCAAAAGGACTTGCTTCTATGACAAAATTCCCCCTAATTTTTCAAAATTTAAACGTTCAATCACTTGATATTTTTTATCTATTTTCTTAACTTTTTTAATAGAATAATTAAATTATTTTTTTATAAAAAATAAATTAAATAAAAATATAATTTAATATTTAAACAAAAAAAATATAAAAATGGTAAAAAAATTAAAAAATATCTAAAAATATTAAAAAAGATAAGAAATAAAACAACAATCATACAATTGACACTGACCCTTGATAATTTAACTAAAAAACTAAAAACGTTTTTTTGATTTTATTGGATAAATGGGGTTAAATTAGTTTCTTCCACTTTTAGTAAAAATCTAACCTATTAACTATAATAAAAAAGATCAATTGGGTCAAAACTGATTATTTTTAACTATTTCAAACGACAATTAATAACAAAAATTGTTAGATTTAGTAGTCTTCACTAAAAAAAAAAAAGACAATTAAAGATTGTTTTTAATTTCTTGATTCAATTAATGGTGGCTATTACTGTTGTTCTTTATTTTTTTAATTTTATTTTTTATATTTTTAAAAATTTTTAAATTTTTTAATATTTTTATTATTTTCATAAAATTTATTTTATTATTTTGTTATTTTTAAAATTTTTTTATTAAAAAAATGAAAATATATTTTTAATAGTTAATTTTGACTAATGAATTGATATTTAAACTTTAAAAAATTAAGAGATAAAAATTTTACCTCCTGAATAAACCTTGAGTGTGAATATATCCTTTGGCCGTATCATTATTTTCTCATTTAAAGTTTATTAGGATCGCTACAACTAAAATCAATATTGAAACATCAGATATTATTATTTTATGTGAGAACAGGGGTATTTTAGCCAAATAATTTATTGCCCTACTTTTTATCTTGATTAAAATTTTGTAAAGGCATAAAATAATAATTATTCATAAGGATATAACTTTGATTAACAATATAAATTTTTAGCATAAACTCCAATTTAATTTGAAATAACTAAATGGAATTATTTATTAATGTATAAACCTTTATGAATTTATATCATATACAATATTTTATTTTTTATAGTCTGTTTTAACCTAATTTATGAATTAAATTAACACAATTTCATGACTATTAATTTATTACAATCTTATAATATCACATGGAAGTTGAAGATAATTATTTTCATGTGTTATTAAAAAATACCAAAATTTAGGAATGTATGTAAAATTGATCAATTTGGGTTATACATATAGGCCAAAAGACTTAATTTCCACTCAATAACAAAGTTTTATTCATCAATTTAAAAAAAAATCAAACACTCACTTATCGATCAAAATTAATAAATAAGTTTAAAAATTAACCACTAAACATTAATAATCAAATGGACATTTTTATTTTTTTCAATAAAAAGTTTTTAAAATATAAAATAAATTTTATAAAAATAATATTATTATTAAAATAAAATTTATAAATTTATAAAAAAATATAAAGTATATATTAAAATATAGAAATTAAATATTGAAATATTAATAAATAAATTTTAAAAATTAATATATAATTCAAATTTAAAAAATTAGAAAAATAAATCATCATTATCGAGAGAGGTGATCGTAACAAATCTAATCAAATAACAGAAAAAAGACCACCTAAAAAGATTAACGACCAAATTTGTCCGTCTTATTTGATAAAGACAATCAAATTTGTCTATCATGCTTATTGCGGGGGATCATATCTATTGTCAAAAATAAATGAAAAATGGTTGAGTTGAATAAAACCATCAAATTTTGACTGTTTGTAGTTATCATTGAGGGTGACGACAGTAAAAAATTGAACAAATAGATCTAGTTATTAACCTTTTCAGATAACGTTTTCTAGCTACTTGATTAGAGTTTCGGTGATCATCATTACTAATGCCAATTTTTCTTATTTTTTAATTTAAATTTTTGTATATATTTTTATTAATTTTAAAATTAATTTTAAAATTTTTATATTTAATATTATTGAATATTTTTATTATAATTTTTTTATTTTTCTTTAGTTAAAGAAAAATAAAATTATTGATGGAAAGAAATAACGGTCCTGTTGTCACAACAACGAACAGTCCAAGAGCTTCTCTTGAAGGCATTGAAAGAAGCAACACGGGTGTTCATTGGAAGAGAGCCCATCAAAAACTGACTTGAAGCCTCCAAGCAATTTTTTGGGTTTTGAAAACAAAAAAAAAAAAAAAAAAAGGCCTTGAAATAATCTTGAAATACGACCATTTTTTCCTTAGACTGACTGAAATTACTGTTCACGCTACAGCATGAACAGTATTTCGGGCCAATTACAATCTATCTTCTGCGTGTTAAGCATCCCCAAGCCCCTTGCATATACCATCATAATCGAACAGCCAAGCATAAAAATGTAATGTTCCAATCTTTCTTCAGCAGCCAGGACTCATAGCGAGTAGGCAGCCTTGATAACAAATAAACCATTGTAAAAGATGCATCCCACAAAGCTTAAGGTAGGAAAGATGGTGCCCAGAGACGGAAGAGTAATATGCTGAGGAAAAAACACAAAACTTAGCCATGCACAGCATCCAATGAAGCGGCAGATGAAGTCCCTTTATTAGCCTTTGCCATAGAGAAAGTAATCAATAAGTCCAATTCTTGAGTCAATAGCTTCCTATGGTGAGGATTGATGTGCAGTCCAAACAACTTACAATTTTGGATGAGAAAATTTTGGCAATAGCTATCATTCTTAGCCAAAACTTGTTTTCCATAGATAATAGGATTTTCATAACCTTATTCCCCTTAGTATTAGGATTTTCATGCTTTATACAAAACAACATCACAATCAAACCTTGCAAATTTTGAAAATTCTCATACTTAAATTCTAATATTGCGACTTCGAAATCCAAAAAAGAAGTTTTTTACATTTAAGTATTTATATGAATATTAACTTAAATTTTCATTTATTTAATGATATGTGTTGCTTTTTGGTATATTGAATTTATTAATAAGTTTGAAATGTATTTCAAAATCAAGAATGATATAAATAATTAAAATAATATTATTTTTTTTATAGAAAACCGTAAGGGTTAGATGATATTTTACACACACAAGGGGTTTTTTATTCTTTACCATACAAGGTTAAGTCATATTTTACTCGTGAGAGCAAAATGCAAATTGATATTTCCCAATATTTGTATTGAAAACAAAAAAATAAAAAATTTTCAAACAATTGTACTTTTTAAGATTATATTTGTATAATTAGTTATGTCTATGGTTAATTTAGTTGCAAGAATTTATTTTATTTTTGTAGGATTGATTGAAATGATGAGTTTGTTATTAGTTTGGTTCAATACGGGGTAAATTGATAATTTACCCTAAGTTGGTAAATTGATATTTTTCAATATTCGCATCAAAAACAAAAAAATGATAATGTTTCAAGTAGTTGTATTTTTTAAATTATATTTATATATTTAGTAATGAAATTTTTTTATTAATTCAATTACAAAATTATATATTATTATTATAAGATTGATCAAAATAACAAGTTTTATAATTGTTTTTATTTAGTAGGGAGGGGAATTGATGAAGACAAATGTTAATAGAATAAATTACATTAAAAATGACAAAAGATAGTAAAAATTCTTACAAATATGAGATTTGAGAGATTAGTTCAATTAATGAGTAAACATTTTCATATTGATAATAAATAGAACCATATTCAAATAACATGAAACCAAAAAATGTCAACTATAAGAGATTCGTGGATGATGAAGATGTTGATTAGTTTATTGGTTGTACCACTTATAAGTACGTCTCATAGGCATTATAGTCATTTTATAATTATGCAGGTAAGTTAGGGAGTAGAATGATGTGAGAAGGAGTAAAGTTTAAGTTTTAGGGTTGACATATGATTATGCATGAGATATGTAAGCCTAAACATCAGGTGCCACATCGGATATGTTATGTATATGCCTATTTGTATATGCATATGTATGCGTATGTATATGCGTATGCATTTGCCTATATGTTTACACACATGTATATGCGTATGTATATGTCTATTTGTATATGCATATGTATGTGTATGTATATGCGTATGTATATGCCTATATGTTTATGCATTTGTATATGCATATGTATATGCCTATATGTGTATGCATATGTATATGCCTATATGTGTATGCATATGCATACGTATGTATATACCTACATGTGTATGCATATGTATGCTTATGTGTGTCTATGTATATGCCTATATGTGTATGCATATGTATGCATGTGGATATACGTATGTATATGTCTATACGTGTATGCATAAGTATAAGCAAATGAATATGCCTATATGCGTATGAATGTGCATACGTACGAATATGCCTATATACATATGAATGTGCATGCGTATGTATGCATATGTATATACGTATGTATATGTTTGTATGTGTATACATATGTATATGTATATGTACATGCCTATATATGTATACATATATATATGCATATGTCTGTGTGTGTCTATACCTAGATGTGTATGCATATTTGTGCGTATCTATATGCTTATGTATATGCCTATACATGCATGCATATGTATACATATGTGTATGCATATGTATATGCCTATGTATATTCCTATATATGTATGAATATGTGTGCATAGGTTTATAAGTATGTATATGCCAATATGTGTATATATGTTTGCATATGTATGCGCATATGCATCGGTCTATTTGCGTACGCATTTGCATGCATATGTACGAATCTGTATGCATATGTATGCGCATATGCATAGGTCTATACGCGAACGAATCTGTTTGCATCTGTATGCGCATATGCATAGGCCTTTACGCGTATCATCTGCGTGCATATATATGCGCATTTGCATAGGTCTATAAGCGTACCCGTATGTATGCATATGTATGCGCATATGCATACATCTATATGCGCACGTATCTGTATGCATATGTATGCGCATATGCATAGGTCTATATGCGTACACATTTGTATGCATATATACCTATATGTGTATGCTTGTGCATGCATATGTATGTGCGTATGTATATGCTTACATATGTATGCATACGTATATGCGCATCTATATGCCTATATGTGTATGCATATATACGCATATTTATATACATATATATATATATATATATATATATATATATATATATATATATATATATATATATATATATATATATATATATATATGCCTATATGGGTTTGTATATGTATATGCGTATGTTTATGCCTATACGTGTATACATATGTATATACGTATGTATATGCCTATATGTGGAAGAATATGTATGCATAGGTATATGCGTATGTGTATGCCTATATGTGTATACATGTATGCATATGTAGGAGCATATGCATAGGTTTATATGCGTACGCATCGGTATGCAAATGTATGCACATATGCACAGGTCTATATGCATACGAATTCGTATACTTATGCATGCATATGTATATGTCTATGTGTATGCATGTGTATATGCGTATATATATGTCTATATGATTATGCACATGTTTTTATGTACCTATATGCCTATATGTTTATGCATATGTATTTGCGTATGTATATGCCTATATGTGTATGCACATATAGGCGTATGTATATGCCTATATGTGTATCCATATGCATATACATATCTAAATGCCTATATGTGTATGCATATATATATACCTACATGTGCATGCCTAAGTATGCATATGTGTGTGAATGTATATGTGTGTGAATGTATATGCGTATGCATATGTCTATACGTGCATGCATATGTATATGCCTATTTGTATATGCATATGTATGTGTATGTATATGCATATGCAATTGCCTATATGTTTATGCACATGTATATGCGTATGTATATGCCTATATGTGTATGCATATGCATGCGTATGTATATACCTACATGTCTATGTCTATGTATGCATATGTATGTCTATTTATATGCATATGGATATGTCTATATGTGTATGCATATGAATGCATATGGATATGCATATGTATATGTGTATGCCTATACGTGTATGCATATAGATATGTGTATGTATATGTCGGTATGTGTATGCTTATTTATGCATATGTATATGCCTATATGTGTATGCATATGTATATGCGTATGTATATGCCTATATGTGTATGCATATGTATATGCGTATGTATATGCCTATATGTGTATGCATATATATGCATATGTATATGCGTATGAATATGTATGCATATGTATATGCGTATGAATATGTATGCGTATGAATATGTATGCATATGTATATGCGTATGAATATGTATGCATATGTATATGCGTATGTATATGTCTATATATTTATGCATTTGTATATGCGTTTATATATCTCTATATGTGTATGCATATGCTTGCGTATGTATATACCTATATGTGTATGCATATGTGTCTATGTATATGTGTATGTATATGTCTATATGTGTACGCATATGTATGCATGTGGATATGCGTATGTATATGCCTATACGTGTATGCATATGTATATGCCTATATGTGTATGCGTATGTATATGCTTGTATGTGTATGTCTATATGTGTATGCGTATGTATATGCATATGTACATGCCTATATGTGTATGCATATGTATATGCGCATGTGTATGCATATATGTGTGTATCTATATGCTTATGTATATGCCTATACATGTATGCATATGTATGCATTTGTGTATGCATATGTATATTCCTACATATGTATGAATATGTATGCATAGGTTTATAAGTATGTATATGTCTATATGTGTATGCATATGTATGCATACGTATATGCGTATGTATATGCCTACATGCGAATGAATATGTATGCATAGGTATATGCGTATGTGTATGCCTACATGTGTATATATGTATGCATATGTAAGAGCAAATGCATAGGTTTATATGCGTACGCATCGATATGCATATGTATGCACATATGCACAGGTCTATATGCGTACGAATCTGTATGCTCATGCATGCATATGTATAGGCGTATGTATATGTCTATATGTGTATGCATGTGTATATGCACACGTATATGCATATGTATATGCTTATATGATTATGCACATGTTTTTCTGTACGTATATGCCTGTATGTGTATGCATATGTATTTGCGTATGTATATGTCTTTATGTGTATGCATATGTATATGCGTATCTGTATGCATATATGTGTACTCATATGTATATGCGTATGTATATACCTACATGTGTGTGTCTATGTATACATATGTGTGTCAATGTATATGTG
Organism: Anacardium occidentale; assembly: GCA_026122585.1. NCBI lineage: Eukaryota > Viridiplantae > Streptophyta > Magnoliopsida > Sapindales > Anacardiaceae > Anacardium > Anacardium occidentale. The sequence continues at coordinate 46,613 of JAJEJH010000961.1, read as the reverse complement.
TATGCATATGTCAATACGTGTATTCATATGTATATGCGTATGTATATACCTACATGTGTGTGTCTATGTATGCATATGTGTGTCAATGTATATGTGTATGCATATGTCAATACGTGTATGCATATGTATGTGCGCATGTATTTGCCTATTTGTATTTGCATATGTATGCGTATGCATATGCCTATATGTTTATGAATATGTATATTCGTATCTATATGCCTATATGTGTATGCATACGTGTGTCATGTATATGCCTATATGTGTATGCTAAAGCATGATGTTTGTGAAGATGGTTAAGGGTTTTAAGTTCGTGGGCCAATTCCTGTCTTAGAGTTTGCTTAGATATCTTGTAATTAACATTTGGGTGAAGTACAGTTTATTGTCTATAGAGATTGCATGGAAAATAAAGTGAGAATATTGATGCAATGGTATGAACTAGGAAAATTATTAGGCCAAGGAACTTTTGCCAAGGTTCACCATGAGAGAAATCTTAAAGCTGGCATAAGTGTGGCCATTAAGATAATAGACGAAGAGAAAGTCTTGAAGGTTGGGATGATTAATCAGATTAAGCGAGAAATATCTGTGATGAGACTGGTTAAGCACCCTAATGTGGTGGAGCTTTATAAAGTCATGGCTAGCAAAACCAAGATTTATTTTGTAATGAAATATGTTAAAGGTGGTGAGCTTTTCAGCAAGGTAGCCAAAGGAAAACTTGAGGAGGATGTTGCAAGGAAATATTTTCAACAGCTGATTAGTGCTGTTGATTACTGTCACAGTAGAGGTGTCTGTCATAGAGATCTAAAGCCTAAAAACTTTTTGGTGGATGAGCAAGGCAATCTTAAAGTCTCAGATTTTGACTGAGTGCACTTGCTGAATCTAAGCATCAAGATGGGCTCCTACACACAACCTACGGGACCTCTACTTATGTTGCCCCAGAAGTGATTAATAGAAAAGGATATGATGGGTCTAAAGCCGATATATGGTCATGTGTAGGGCTGGATACGAGACGAATATGTTTGGACTCGTTTTCGAGTTCACTTTGTTCGCCCACAAAACGAGTTGAGAATACTACGAACCAAACACGAATACAAGCTTACGTGATGATGTTCGGTTAAAATGAATACGAATCTGAATTCGGTGAGACAAACTATTCGTTCAGTTCTAAAAACCAGAATTTCTTCCATCCTCTCCCTCGAAAATCCAGTGTTGATGACGAGGCGCACCTGTTCAGCCGGTCCCGTCTGTTTCCCTCATCGTCTCTGTTCCATCTCGGTCGTAATCCAGTTGCAGCCATCTACTCTGTTCATTTGCAGCAACGATACCGAAATTCACGAATAATCCCGTTCATGCATGGCTCGTCCGAACACGAAGCTTGAACTCCTCAGCACAACTGTTCGTCGAACACGGATATGCTAGGAGACCCAAACAAAGCAAACCCAAACAACCTCGTGTTCGCGTTCGATTTGCTTCGATCCAGCCCAGTCATGTGAAGTTGTCTTGTATGTTCTACTAGCTGGCTCTTTCCCGTTTCATGATTCAAATCTGATGGAGTTGTATAGGAAGATTGGTAAGGCCGAGTTTAAATTCCCTACCTGGTTTTCCCAGGAAGTATGCCAGCTGTTGTCAAAAATCTTGGATCCAAACCTAAGTACAAGGATATCCACGACCAACATAATGGAAAATTCATGGTTTTGCAAGGAATTGGAGAAACCTATTGTTTATGAAACCGAAGGGAAAGAACTGACCCCTCTTGATGCCGATGCAGTTTTTTCTCTGGATGAAAACACCAGTACTACATTAGAGTCGAAGACTGAATTGGCAAAACCTTGCCACTTGAATGCTTTCGATATCATATCCCTTTCTGCAGGCTTTGACTTGTCTGGTTTATTTGAGAGAGAGCAAAGAAATGAAATGAGATAGCCAGCCTCAACCATCATCTCTAATTTGGAAGACATTGCTAAACAACATTGCTAAACGTGTTAGGCTGAAAGTGAAAAAGATAGATGGAGGTTTGCTGAAAATGGAAGAGTCAAAGGCAGGCAGGAAAGGAGTGTTGGGCATTGATGCAGAAATCTTGCAATTTCTCGCCATCCAAGTAGAACTAATCTATACTAAAGTCTTCGAAATTCAGATACCATGTACTTTCTCGACTACCAAACAGAACTAAACTATGACAAAAAAAAAAAGAGAAAAGAATAATACAGCTACACACAGTCTCGACAAACCAAACAGATAAATAAATGAATAAAAACTCCTTAAATAAAGAAAAAAAAAAAAGATGAGCTAAGTTATTGAATAAAATAAAGAATGAGCTGCATATCTTTTGTATTATCAAATTTTATGAAGTCATATAGACCATCAATGCAATTTTATCCATTTTATAACTTTGCATGGGAAAAGAAAACATTCATGATGACCCAACGTAACCAACAAACATTCTCTTAAACGGCTTCATTGAAAAATGAATTAAATCATTTCCATTAGATACAACTTACCTTCTTGGTCCAAAGAAATCCTCCGAAGTGAAAAAGCAAGCTGAAAACACTGAACTAAGGCCATGTGGCCGGAAGTCTGTCACCACCAAAATAATAACCATAGATTTTAAGTACAGTAGTAAAATAAACAAAAAATTTTTATCAAACTTCAGGCATGCCATAAAACTCAAAGAAAAATTATACAACCATGCAAAGTATGTTCCCTCTTTTTCAAAATATCTGAACAGGAACATATAGGAGATAAAAGTAAAAACAATGGCAAACAGCATAAACATGAATAACCTTAAACCGTGTAAACAATAAAGCAATGCTATAAGTGTGAGCCATAGCCTCAAAGTTTGCTGGGTTATTTTCAGCAGATGTCGCCTGTAGCCAGATTGATGAAAGCAAAAGACTCACTTGATGGCTACTTAGTCGGAAGGAAGTTATCTGCAGGAAATTGGTCAGACACAAAGATGACTGAGAAATTCTAAAAACACTTTCTTTAAATTTACATTATAGGTTTTTGGGGTTTTATACTGTTTTTCCATCAGTCAGAGCATGCTTAAAGCTACATGAACGACCATGAGAGTGTTTCACATCCACATCTGGAACCCAACTTTCCTCCTGTAGTCCTCCATCTATGAATTTTTCTTTCTCTTTACCTTCATCCTGAAAGGAGAAACTTCCACTCCTTACTTTCTGTGATGTAGAAACTGGCAAGATGGCTTGTGAAGTATCCTTGCCCTGATCTGACCAAGGGGAGACCAGGGATGGTATTAGCACAACAGAGAAAACACTGTGTGCCCCAACTCGGGTTTCATGGTCTGGATGAGCCATTGCTAGAAGTAACTGATGAAACAGAGCATCAGGAAAAGCCTGAAACAAAAATCCTCAAAAATTAGATGTTTATTTAAATTTCTTAAATCTGAACAGTATATTGCAATTTCAACATGTACACTTACCATCTTTTAATATGATATGTTTGGGATGGAAGAGACAATCTGAGCAGTCCTATGAACAGCTGAGATTGTTATTCTAGCAATAAGAGTATTATTTGATATATTCTCTAACAACCCCAACATCATATCAAGAATGGGTCCCATATCACCAACCTGTTCAGTATAAACAGTTGTGCAACAATTGCATATATGGCATCCTGCATATATATTTTTAACTAAAAACTTCAAAAAAAAAAAAAAAAAAAAAAAAGCATAAACAATCACAAACCTTCTTCGAGAGCTGTGAAATGCAATTTTCTATGGCATACTGAAGATCGGCATTCCATTTAACCATACCATCCACAGAATTAGACAATTCAGCTGCATTTTGCAGGCATTTCCGTAACTGTTTAATCAAGTCAGTTATTGCACCAATGACAGCAACAGAGGCCTGCAGCTTTGCATTTTGTGTGAGTTGTGTGGCAATATCAACAATATGAATCTGTACATGAGGTTGTTTGGCAACATTCTTATGATCCAAGTGCTTGATCAAGATAGATAGCAAAAGGTGGGAGTGTTCTCCTGGAGATTAAACAAAAAAATTCATATCAGTTATATCCACAGAAAAACAAATAAAAAATAATGCAGCAAGATGGAGCATTAAGATTCCGTGTGTAACCTGATTCCTCCAAAAGTGACTGCAGGAACAATATAACCAAACAGGCAACTCCTGTATCTGATGACCAATGATTTTCGACATCAAAATGATGGAAAAGGGGTTCAATCACACGCCTCACTGATGTAGCTTCCTTAGCCAACCTGGCTATATTATTCAAGCAAACTTTGGACCAGTATGAAGGGCACTTGGAAGTGTCACTGTAAATTTGGCAAATAAAGCTAAGTATGTTAACTAACTACAAGAAATCCTTTTATGTAAAGAATATATATCCAAGAAGTACAAAGTGATGTCTTACATTGATGAATACAAATCAGGATTAGTCACAGGGTCCCGTAGAGAAGAAACCCTCTTACTCATATCTGGAAAAGATGAGCCATGAGATTCTTCTTTAAGCATTCCATGAACCCACTGGTCCTGAGATTGAGAACGTTGTCTGGCATCCTTACCGTCCTCTGGTTCCATTTGAAGGTCAAGGTAGTTCTCCAAAGCCACTGAAATAATCTATTTCAGAATGGAAAATTACATCAAATTAACATGAAAAGCAAACATTGGGCACACTTAGTAGTGTACTTCATTTTCCAACTTAAAATATAATTAGGAAAAAAAAATATTTCCCTAAATTCACCAATAAACTAGATGGCATTAATAGTATAAATCACTTTAGTTAAAAACACTAATAAGAACCAACAAGAGGAAAAGGAAACTCACATTGTCAAAGTCCATTGAGATATGTGATTGCTCACCCATCAACCAAACCTAAGCATTGGAAGCAGGAAAAGATCATTAAAAAAGGCGCAACATAAATAAACAAAATCTCTACATTTGAAACAAAAAAAAAAATGTAAGTTTGTCAATAGAACATGTTGGAGATGAGTTATAAGAAAAGAGTTTTAACAATTATCTATTCATGTATTACAGGCCAAATGATAAATCAATTCAAAATCTTCTAAATCTGGTAAAGAGGTCAATTGACAAGTAAAAGAATTGGCAGAGGATGTGGTCAAGAAAGGTAATGAAGAAAACCATCTTGCTATTAGAATCAGATCTCATATTCAATCATTGTCTTGTGCAAGGCAGAAAAAGGGATGCCACACACATTCTAAAGCCAGAAATTCAAGTTCAAAGCCAAAAATTATTCTGACTTCCGCAAAAGTTAACTTTCTTGTTCTTAGTTAGACTTTAATTAGATATAATTAAGTCTTTATTATCTCCATGTGTGTACGACTAGAAGTGTAGGACTTGGACTACTATGTGCATTACCAAATCCAGACTTAAGTAATCATGTTAAATCATCTCGTCAAATGCCTTAGAGAAGTTTCAAAGTAAGAAAAAGTAAAAAATTACAAAAAAATTGTACACAGCTAAAAAATGGTTGTGGCATTAAGCAGTACATATGCGTACCAAAAACCAATTAAATCACAACAGTATGCATAATATATTTTGACCATCAAAAGAAAGAACAATTAATAAAAGAAAATTTTAAAGAAATGGCCATGAAGATTAACATGCATTAAGGCTGATTATATGTGTATCTAAATGTGCATTTACAAAGCTAGGTAAATAAACTGTACCATGTTGGCAACAGCTTTCAATCCAAAAGAAATGTGTATTAAGTCTGAGAGTATGTGCATCTACATGTGTATTCACAAAAGTAATACGCTAGGTAAATAAACTGTACCATGTTTGCGAGACCTTGCATCCCAGCTGAACGTAGGCGTAAAGCTCTTTCATCATCTCCCACTTCTTGAGCCAATTGACAGAGTTTAGGAATGAGACCTTCTAAGTTGAACATGTATGTACTATCCATCTACTTTCAATTCAATAAGTCATTATAGCTTCATAATGTGTGTATTTTCTACTTTTAATATATTGTAGTTTAGTGCCTACAAATGAAACTGGGCACATCAAACACATTTAACAGATCTCTTTCAAGCCATCACATTTTTTAAGAGCCCCATCACTACTTCCACTCCTTGTAAAATATAACTAGAAAGTTCATTTATGAGTTAGCTGATTATTTTCAATGGTCTTTGATTAGTGTTTTCCCCAATCTAACATGTATTACTTGAGCAGTCAAGCTGAAATATGTCAAAATTAATCTAATAGCTCTAACTTCACTTTATATCCATTGCACACCTGGCCATTAATAAAATCAGCAAGAATACTGCATGCCAGAATCTGCATTTCATCTTGTTGAGTCTGCTCCAAAAGAGTGCGAACAATCCCCAATAAACTACCAGCAAATAATGGTCTGCAAGAACAATGAACTCTTGCAAGTGTCCTCATAAAGAAGAAAGAGCTTGCATGTTCAAATAGGACATACAAATTGCAGGTATAACATAATGACACAATATAACAGTGAAATTAAGCAACAAAAGAATAAACAATAAAATTCTAAGATATCATACATGTTAAAGTTCCTTCCACATAGTTGAGGAAGAAGAGAACTATAAAAGACTCCCTACAATTATGGTAAAAAGTACAGTCAGTTGTAACTTGAGTTATAATATACCCTCTGTTCTTAGATCTAGTCCATATTTTGGAACAAAAAACCTAAGAAAGAGAGAACACAGCAATAGAACAAAAGAGAATGCACTAAAAAGAAAAAAGAGAAAAAGAGCAATTCATAAATCCAGGACACATACTTACCAGATAAAAGCAAGAAATGCAAACATACTAGAAGAAAATCTAAACATTCTTTTTGGGATAAGAAACTTTGAAATCATATTAATATGTGAATCAGGTGCCGGCTAAATCAGCCAAAAAACCTGAGCAGGGTATCACAAGCTAAACAAAATCTTAGCATTCTACCATTTGTGATTTTAAAACCAATTTTTTTGAGCTGTTACACCGAAAATAGTACATCTAAAAAATCCAGCAGCCAGAAATAGTGAGGGAAGATGTACTGTTATTACCATCTCTTGGCAACCATGGAGATAAAAAAATAAACAAAAATACAAGAAATGAAAGAAAAATTAAAACACTGTAGATAAAGAAACTGCAAACAAAAGAAGATAAATAATTCCTCATAACAATGCATGCAGCTACGTTCAATCTCAAAAAATCAAACAAAAACTTTCCTCATGAACTTTCTTGACAAACAAACAGATAAATCAATAAACAAAAACTCCTTAAATTAGAAAGGAAAAAAGAACCGATCAGATAATTTCAAAAAAAGAAAATAAATAAATATGTACCTTTGATCTATTCGAAATGTTTCGAAAAATCGATCTCTTCTTATTAAATCGCGATCGCCTCGTAAAATACAGAAAAGAATTCAAAGAATCTTGAAGAGAAAATTTCAGAAAAAAATTAATAACTCTTGATAGAGAAAAAGAAAGAATTCATTATTAACATTTGAATTTATTTGATAAGTATTTAATCTGTTAATTTGACTGAATCGAACGAATGATTGATTTGATTGAATGGGAATGATTGAACATTGTTGAAGAGAAAGACGAGAGGCAATCTTGTGCTAAGCATGGAGGGGTTAAAGAAGTGGGATGATAGAAACACGCCGAGAGGGACAAGATTCTTGTGCTATATTTCTGAGTGTTGTGTACGTGGCGGGACATGAGAAGCTGGTAATGTGTAACAATTGAGAGATGAGGCGCACCGTCTTTTTCGCCGAAGGGTTTGGGTTTTTGTTTGAACGGGTCGTACTGGTTTGTGCGTCTGGGATTGATGGAGCTCCGGTTTCTTCTTTTTGTGACATGGCGGAAAGTGATTGTCAGTGAGTACATGGCATCTGAAAATGGAAGGGTCAAAGGCAGGCAGGAAAGGAGTGTTGGGCATTGATGCAGAAAATTTGATGACACCCTTTGAACGCAAATGTACCAGTGTACAGAGAGAACCCAGTTTGCAACAACCAAGTTCCTTTAAAAATCAACCCACAAGACAAGAAAAACTCGGCGAAAAAAGATGTTGGCCTAATGGACAAAACCAAACAAGCACCAGCATAAATAAGAGTCAATTCACCCAACAAACTATAAGCCTCCCCACCAAGGGGACCTTCAATTCATTTCCCAACCACAGAATATTCTACAAGAAACAAAATTCCCAGAAAAAGAAAAGTAAAACTATTGCTAATGATGAAAGCGTCATAAGTTTCAAGAAAAACAATGATAATAATGAGTATCCAGAAGAGAAAAAGTGAAGCGGATTGCATAAAGAAGGAGAATCTGAAAGTAGGGCCTTCAAAGGGCTCAGCATTTCATATTGCTCAGCGAGAACATCGGCAAAATATGCATCAATTAAGCCACTCAAACAAGGTACATATAACTCCAGCTCAGAGCTTTAATGAGAAAACAGATTCATCAAAAGATTTGGCTTATCAAACTGAATCCTGGTAGCACCAGCAGCCTTCAACCACAACCTCCCTGCCAGGCTTAGTAAAATCAAATGAGGCAATAAAGAAAGAATATTAATAAATATTGTTCCCTTAATTGAACATCAGCAACACAAACAGGAAAATTCTGTGATACGATCAATATGTGTATTATCATCCTTAGTTATCAAATGTTATACGATAAGAGCAAAATCATAAATTTGAAAATATTGTGGTTAAGTTCAATGCTTGAAAACAATGAAGATTAATAAGAATCCCTGTATATTTCATTTGGTTGAGTTTATGCATACACCAGAAACGAAAGCTTTTATTTTGATTTCACAAAATTATAAATGAACTTTTAATTTATATGTATTTGACTTATGACATGAAAGGTGACTATTTTACTGTAACCTGAAGCATTAAAAAAAGGCAAAAATGATTTGTAATTCCTAGCACCATAATTAATTTAAAGAGTTCGCACACATTAACCTTAAAGCTGACACAAATCACCGAGTTAAAAACCCTAAATGAGTACCATGCCGAACCACAATCTCTTGAATTATTTTCTTTCCGTCTACTGCATCTGTTTGTGTAACTGAGAAGACTTGAAGCAGAGAGACAAGATGAAGGGGTAAGAGTCTCCTGCATATGGATTGCACAAATTCATCACTCACACTCAATGCCAACTTCTTGATTAATAAGCCATGGAGAAAGATCCTAATTTTCACTCCTTACATTACAACAGTTAAAATACAATATCAAGCCCAAGATATAAACACTTGTGGGTAAAACTCATTGTGAATCTAGCTGGTTTTTGTCCTAATGCAGCAATACATGCATTAATTGCATAAATATCAGATCTTATGTCATTTAAACTTCATCAAGAAGATAAAAGGACTGCATAAAGAGGGCTTACTCTAACTATAATCTCTAGAGTGCAAAAATACACCAAGTACTCTGTCAAATCCAACTAATGAATAAATGAATTGCATCTTTAACCTCAGCATGCCCCTTGATCATCAACCATGTTGAGTGAGATTTATCTAAGACTTGCACTCTACAACATGATAGATTCAAATACTCAAAAATAAAATGATAATAATAAATAAAGACATGCTCATTTGATCAATCTGCAGCTGAGAATAGGGAACTGATTTACCTCTAGACAAAGTTGGACATCTACAGGCATCAATTTTGCAGCTTCCCATTTATTTCACATATAAGTAAACTTGAGTTATCAACAATGTCTTTGGTTTCACTCAGAATCTCTCTCCACAGTTTGTGCCTAGGTGCTGGTTTAAGGTATCTTAATTGCTTGAGAGGTTCTGAAATTACAGATTTACCATACAACTCCTTCGCTGGTTGGACATGTTCCCACCAAAAATCAGAGAGTGCAATTTTCAAAACATTCCAGTACTCTGAATCTCTGTATAACCTGAATAGACTACTACCTTTAGGTGTCCAAACATAAAAATCCATCCAGTCCCTGTCTAAGATTTCCATTAAGCCCTGAGCTTGTGGGATAAAATAATAGGGCACTCGCTTCCATGGGTAGGCCCTTGTCATATCACCATCAAAATACGGGCACTTGATCTCAAGCACTCCTCAGGAAGGCAAACCATAAAAAATGCCTTCAACCAACCCATCTGGTGAAGCCGCCAACCAATCATCTTCTGAGTTTTTATGGTCATGGACCTGAAAATTTGGAAACAAGACAGTATTTCCTGTAATCAGCTTGTATCTTTCGAGAGCTTCCTCTTCTTTAATGTTGCTCCAACAAGTAGCCAGGTTACCAGAAAATGGTTCAATTGCCCCAATTTTCTCTAACCACAGCTGGACTCTCCGACGAGACCAAAAACCAATAGCTCCAGCAAAAGTGCTTGCTGTCAGCTTATGCTTCCTTGATTCTTGCCAATTTTTGAACCAGTGCTGAAGACTGCTTGACTGGAGAACAGCATAAGTCTCACCAGATGCATAATTCAGAGAATGGCTTGAATATCTTTGAGATGCATTGTTAAAATTTTGAAAACCAAGGCTGAGCCCTCTGTTGGCTGATTCTAACAAATTATGAGGGCTGTGGGTTCTTTTAAAGCTAAAATCAGAAAAAAGTGAACTTATACTACGTCTACTCTTGTAATTGTTATATGAAAGTCGACCAACAACGGGAAAGCAAGAAAAATTTTCACTGCCAAAAAAAACTTAATTCAGTAGGATCAAGGAAAAATCTACGTTAATATGATAACATAATAATAGCAAACTCATCAAATCCTAGATATATGGACAAAAAATGACCAAATATTTATAAAAAAAACCCAAAATAATTGACGATAATAAATATCTGAACACATAACAATGCAACAATGATGCCAAAGAAGTTCTTAAACATGATCAAGACTTAGGCTAAACCGGAATTATGGTTTAACCAAAAGGGGGTGAAATTTTCAAACATTGTGGCCTAAAGACATCATATAATTTCTGATTACCGAAAAAATACTCTGCACCTCAACCCAAAGAAAACAAAACATAAAAATAACACTAAAAATATACAATATATTGTTCAAACATAAAATTACAAATTAAAACTATCTATCTAAAAACAATTTTCGTGCTTCATATCAAACTTTTCAGATAAACATACTCTCTTAATAAGAAAGAAAAAAACGTGCGAAAGTTAGCATTGACTAACCGTGGGAACTTATAAGAGCCTTGATGCATAGAGACTAAAGAAGGAAAAGCAGAGAGCGGATGAAATGAGTCTTGCGTTTTCATTAAATTTCAATTTATCATTTTGTCTCCCTCAAGCCGGGAAGGGTTTTAGGTTAAGGGTTTCGGGGAGGGTTTTGGACACCTTTAAAAGGGGATCCAAATCGTGTTTCGAATTTATGGGTATGACCCATTAGATAGTTTCCTTTTTGTTTTGGTTTTTTTTTCGTTTGACGGGAAAGGAATGGTATAGGGTGAATTTTGAAAATGTTAAAGGATTTCATCCCACCAAAGTTTTTTTAAATGTTATATCTCTCATTTTTCAATTTTTAAAAAATAAAAAGAATTAAAATATTAAAATAAATTTATAAAAATATTAAAATAATATTAAAATAAAATAAAATAAATTTTAAAATTTATCAAAATATATTAAAAATTAGAAATTTTGAAATTTTCACTTTTTTAATTTTTCATATATTTTAAATTTATTATTATTATTATTATTATTTTAATTTTTATATATTTTATTATTATATTAAAATTTTAAAATTATTTTATATTTCTATTATAATTTTTAAATTTTTATAACAAGGGTATTTTATCATTTCATAAAAATGTTAAAAGAATTAAATGAAATATATTTTGGGGGTAAATTTTTGACTTTTTAAAAGTTGAAGGTCAACATTTGATCTTTAAGGAAACCTTGGGTGGCCGTAAATCTTTTAGCCTTCTGAAAATGATAACTTTGCCAAATTTAATAAATTGAATGTTCCGCCTGTAAGTTTGAAATACCCATTTTTTCAACTATATATTAAATTTGTTAATAAGATCTATTAAATTTTTAATTCAGTTATTTTCCTTTTCAAGTAGGTTAAAAGACTATTTCTCACCCAATTTTTGTTAAAAATATAAAATCTCATCTATTAAATTTTAAAGAAAATCAAATTAAAATTAATTATTAATTTTAACAGTTAAAAGATATTTTTATTATTTTATTTAAATATTATAATAGAAATATATTTAGAATATATATATATATATTATTTTTTAAAACTTAATAAAGGTAAATAAGTAATTTCAGTTTTTATTTTTAAAATTATCATATTCACTTATATATTTTAAAAATATTTTGTAATATTAATATATTACAATATAATATTTACACCCTAAACTGTTTTCAAATTTTAAAAAATTCTTCTTAAAAATTTAAAAACACTCCAGATATATTATTTTAAAGTTTTCATATTTATTTATATATTTTCAAAATACATTCAAACCTTAATAATTAGTAATAAAATATTTACACCCTAGTAATAAAATATTTACACCCTTTAATTTGTTGTGGTTTTTTTGTGTAATTATCATTTTTAAAACTATTTTTGGATATATTAAAATTTTAAATTTTTTAAAATACCTTTAATTTTTTTGAATTTCAAAAAACACTCCAAACCTTTTTTAAATTTCAAAAAATCTCAAAATTTTATAAATTTCAAAGACCTTTATAGGCTTTAAAAATTATAATTTAACCCTAATATATAATTATTTATCCTTAACGTATAATAATAAATTTTTTTAATTTTAATTAATATAAATTAGAGTAAAAAATATTTAATAAAATTTAAAAATTATTTAATATAAAACTATTTTTATCTTTTTAATAATTTCATAAAAATTTAACTTTTTAAAAAAATTAATAAATAAAATTTTATCATTTTAATAAATATTAGGTGAGAATAAATCCCTTTTACCCTTTCAAATAATATGAGCTGAGATTTTCAACATTATTTCTCAAACTATGTGCTTATTGGTTCCCATGCCTCCAAATGCTCAAAGGCAAAGTGGGGAGGAAGTCCACTTTATGAATTTGGCCCCTACATGCTTCCTCCTCATATGAATTACCAACCAAACAATTTTTTTATTTATAATCTCATGCATCTTTTTCATGGAATTCTCATTTTCTATCACTTTCATGTTATCCCTTGACTTGTTTATCATCATGGAATTTGAATTTTATGCCCATTCATGGAATTTTAGGTTCCTCAATCCATATTCATATGTAATCTTAATTAGAATAGTCAAGAATTTATCATGTAACTTAAATTAAATTTGCCTACACATTTAGATTTAGTATGCATCATGTTTTGATGGACAATTAGGAATTGTTTTACGAAAGTAAAAATTCTAATACAAGTTTGATTGAATCTTTTGGTTTAATCTTAAATTTTATTTCTATTTTCGGAAAACTTTTTAGAAAGAGACATTTTTTTGATACTTTTATATTGAATTTGAGTCAAACTTCTAAATTTGTCAAATTAAATCTTAATACAAATTTAGATTTGACTGAAACATGACAAAATTGAAGAACTATACATTTTAAATAAAATATTTATTTATTTATTTGATAAAATATCTAAATATTAAAACACATTCTATCAATCTAACAATGTTGTCAAACAAAAAAAAGTATTTCAATTTATTATATTTTTTGAAGTTGTAGAATTTGATAAACTTTATTTTAAATTCATATATGTAAGATGGTCAAAATGACTTTTTTTAAAGATTTTTGTAATTTAAATTTTTAAAAATCTATTTTCTCACATATTAACTTTGTTAATTTATTAAATTTATTATATAATATTTTTGTTTCTTATTTTATTTATATAGATATATATATTCATGGTTTAGTAATATGGACATCACAATTCAAAAAAGGTTTTGTTTTTGAACTTTTCAAAAAGGCCGACTGCTAGTGCCACCCAAGGTTTCCTTAAACGCCATGCTATCCAAGAAGTTTTAAAAAACTAGATACCCACCCTTATTCTTTGAAAAGACTAAAATATATTTCATAAAAATAAATAATATTAATATTAAAACAAAATTTAATAAAAAATATAAAAATAATATTATAAAATATTTAAAAAATTAATTAAAAATTTTTAAAAATATAAAAATAAAATAAAGTTTTTAAAAAACTACCACCATCACTGACAATATCATCGACGATGGTAGTTGTCATTAATATAATCAGGTAATAAAATAATTATTTAATTTTATTAACAATCGGATTAGTCATTTCAATAATAGAGACGGCTAAAGATTTGACGAAGGTGATCAAATATCAGAAAAGGTTGGAAATGACTAGTATGTTTGAAACTGATCATTTCTGACTATTCTAGATGATAAAGACAGTTAAATTTGACTGTCTCTACCGCCTTCGCCATCAAGACGGTTAGATCTGATTACCAATAGAATTAGATGATTATTTTTGATCACTTAATTAGGTTAACAACAATCACTGTTGTCGATGAGACTGTTAGTGACAGTAACTATATTTTAAAATTTTTTATTATATTTTTTAAAATTTTAAGTGATTTTTTAAATTTTTATTAAAATTTATTATTATATTAATATTATTTTATAAAATTAATTTTATTATTTTTTAATTTTTATTCCGAAAGATAAAAGTATTTTTTCGATTTTGCTCAACAAGTAGATATTTAGCATTTTATAAGTTTTTGGATGCCCATGTGATTTAACGAAACCTTCGGTGGGAAAAAGTATTTGACCTTTAAAAAAAATATAAAAATTTCAAAAGATTTCCAAATACTGACAATAATAATTTGATAGGCAACGTTTGTTCAACCAGACTCTTAAAAGGAGTGTGTAGGAATGTTAATCTATAATTCAGCCAATCAAATAAAATAAAAATAGATAAAGAAGTTGAAATCTAAGAAATAGATCTGAACAGCTTTATGCCACGTTTCCTGTAAGCTGTCCTCCTCGTCTCAGTTCTTCTGCTTCAAGAAGCCACGACTGAATCAGTCGCGCACACTTTCTCTTCAAGACATCGAACAATGGGAGGCTGTGCCTCGAAGCCTCCGAAACCAAATCCCTACGCTCCTTGTGAGGCTGACGAAGATGCTGCGTCTCCGTCGATTATGAAGGATGGCGTCTCGTCGGATAAAGAAAGCAATTCGGTATCCTCATTCTTCGCTTCCTACACTCCCAGTCCTTTCTTACACAAGAATTCTCCGGCGGGGACTACGCCGAAGGGAAACTTGACGCCCTTCCGTTTCTTGCAACGGCCGTTTCCCCCGCCGTCTTCGGCGAAGCATATTAGGGCGTTGTTGAGGAGACGGCAGTCGAATAAGAAGGCGGCTGCGGCGATTCCGGAGGTGGAGGGGGAAGTGATTGAACTGGATAAGAGGTTTGGGTTCTCAAAGGAGTTGAGGAATAAGTTAGAGATGGGTGATGAAGTTGGGCGAGGGCATTTTGGGTATAGGTGTTCTGCTAAGTATAAGAAAGGTGAGTTCAAAGACCAGAAAGTCGCTGTCAAAGTCATTCCTAAATCCAAGGTTCAGTAAAAAAATTCCATTTTACTTGCTTTCATTAATGTATGCAAAAGTCCTTTTCATCGTGTTCTCCGGATTGGATTTCCTGTAAATCGATATAATTGTTTTAAAATCCGTTAATTTGAGTGGTTTTTTAATCCTATTTTTTAGGTTGTAATTACTGGGCATTCTCTATACTTTGAGAGGGATTTTGATGAATTGTATAAAACTTCAGAGATTAACATGATACTAAGGGAGATGTATGGCGATTCCCATCATTACTGGGAGGTGTCCAGAAAATTTCGAAATGATGTGCTTGTATTTTAGCCAAATAGCAGAGAGTCGATGATTATTTATTTATTTATTTTTCATTTTTTAATTCGTTGAAGAAGTAGAATTCTCCTATTAGCTTTAGAAAAAGTTAGCTGAACATTTTGGTTCTGAATAGCCGTATTTGAGGTTCTTATTGGACATGATGGTGATATAATTGAGTAGTCTTTTTAGGTGTCTACTACGGTTCTAGATGGATGTTTTGTGTTAAAATGGAAAAAGTAAAAAAAAATTATTCTAGATGAAGAATATTGAGTGTAGATTTTAGTTCTTTATGTCCCCACGTATGAGATTGGTAGTGAGTGCAGATTGAAACGAATCTTGTTTGTTATTAGTTTTTGTTGGTTGATGATGACATACAGGCCCACCTATGTTGGATGTTTGACTTCTATTGGGTATATTTTAGGTCAAATCACATCATTCTTGGTCTCAAGGGTGCAAGTTATTTATCTGGAAGCTGATAGGTAGCACGTATTATGTTAATAGGGTAGAGCTACTGTTATGAAGGTTGTAAATCTAATAAGATGAGCTATATAGGCCAAACTCTTCATCCCTATTTCACTATCAAGTTCAAGTGTAGGCTTTAATGGAGAGGCTTAGGAAATGAGGTTTCGTCTTTTGTTGAGAGGCTAGGACTGGACTTTTTATTTATTACCTTGGTGATTTATAATTAGGGTAGGCTACAGATTTTAGTGTTGAGCTCAAGGCATTGGTGTTAGGCTAGAAATGACCTAAGCTTTATTAGGACATATGATCTTTCTCTTCCGCATATGGGTTAGACTTCTCTCATCATGGCCTATTAGAGGCTTTCTTTCGTAGACAATACAACCAACTTGTTCTAGGTCATTTATAACCTATAGAAACCCTTGGTTTATCCTAACAAGCATGATGGGATATCTTTTTGTAAGGATTAGAATGGGTTTGGGCTTATTTTCTTCAATTTTGTAATGCCATTATTTTTTGGAGGTTATGGCCACTTTTATTTGTACATAGTTTTTGTAAGGTAAGTTCTAGTTGTTAGGGATGTTTAAGGTCCTTCTTGAGCTCTATCTAGGTAGGAATCTAGATAGGCCCTTAATACTTTTTATCGGCTTACCGGCTTACCTTATGTAGGGCTCTGCTATAGTTAGGTTGTTTGGGACTTTACCTTTTGTTTTTGTTGATATATTTTTTAATTACAAAAAAAAAACTCAAATACCTTTTTAAGAGGAAGGTAAATTATGGATAACATCTTTCTTTGTAGTGAATTATTCTGATGAGTGTTGGGTGAATGTATAATTTATATGTAATTACATATTATTTTAGGTGAAATTTCACAATTTTGCCCTTGAATTAAATAAATTCGGGATCACATGGTGTTTGTTAAGTTTTACAGGATTATTACATGGTTTTAAGGAAAAATGATGATTGAAGTGAGGAATCAAGACATGGAAGCAAAGATCTCAAAATGGCCTTGACGTTGTAATGCTAGGTCATGACATAAGGTATGCAAGTGCTCTAAAGCTTAGGCGTTGTAGTGTCATACACTAGTGCAAGAGTAAGGAAGACATGCATGGAAAAAAAGAAAGGAACTACATACTATGGTGCTAGTCTATAGCGACATGTTGAAAACATCCTAGATTGCGTTGTGCTCAGCGATAATTTCCTAAAACAAAAAGAGGTGTTACACTACAACATGATTTTGTTTAAAGTGTTTTTTGTGTTTTGGCACTTAGTTTCCCAACCCTAGACTATATATATCTATTGTATACTTACCTAAAAGGAGAAAGTCGCCATAAAACTTTCTTAGGAAGAGTTTTTACATTCTTTTGAGTTATTATTCACATCATTTCAAAACTCAATTGAATTCAACATCAGAGATTGTAAGTTTGAGAAGATTTCAAGAAGAATTCAATAAAAATTCAAGGATTTCATATGGTTTTATCCCTAAACTCAATGTCTCTTTTCTTGAATTTGTGTGATTTTTGCTGCTATATGATAAATTAAAATGTCTTTACTAAAACTAAGATTAGCTAATTAATGAATTTGTACTATTTCTTAATTGAGATTAAAAAGCATGCTATTTCATGATGAGTTTGTTTTTTGAACCTAACGCTTATTAGAAACTTGATCAATTAATATAATTTTTGTTATGTGATAGCATGTCGAATGCTCTAAATTAATAAAAAGTTCTTTGTTATTTCTAACCCTAAATTGTAGTTAGGATGAGCAAAGGTCGATCCCATAGAGAATGATTTTTGTAAACAATTATACTCTGATTTAATCATAAGCATTCTAACTAAAATGTAACCGAAATGTTACAACTAATACAAAAATTAATATATATATATATATATATATATATATATATATATATATATATATATATATATAGGGTTGAGTCATGATTCGAATGAATAGTAAAAATGCAACAATTTAATAATCAATTAAAAAAATAATATAATGATGAAATTCAGTTCCAAGGTTATTCGTAACTATGACTTTCAATAGATTTCAACCTCTCGACAAGTTGATTCAATTCTATTGAAACTATGAACCCTAAATAACAAAAAGTTCTAGTGTACAATTTTTTCTTCTAATTCACTAAATAACATCGTTAGTTATTTAGAATATAACTACTTAACAAGCTCTATAGATTTAATTAAGCAGCCGCCTTAAATTTCAGGAAGATAGAAGTTCATATAAGTAACAATCTCACAAACTTAGATCATTTAACTTGCGTTGAGTTTTTTTCTTAACAAGTTCAAAAAACTTATCTGAATTCTTATTGTCAATTGCTACCGTGTTGATTAGAATAAGGGTAAATATGAATTACAAACTTTAATCATAGCGAAATTCAATTGTTCAATCAATATGTGATTGCTAAAATCAACAATCAAGAATTCAAAATCTAAAAAAAAAAAAACTCAACTAGAATCAAAGAGAATCAATTGAACATACCAAAAGGTTTAAACTGTTCCAAGCTTCCCTAGAACTAAAATGCCTATTCAGCCTCTCATGAGTTCAAGAACAAAGAAAAAAAAATACACCAAGAAAATCCCTCTGGTGAGTGGTGATTGCTCTTTGTTCTTTGTCCCCCACTTTTTTTTTTTTTACCTTAAAAGACAAAGCTTAATATGTATCCAGATATTCTAGATTCTAATGTCATTTTTATGGCCCATTTTGGTTGGGTAAGTGGGTTTTCTAGACTTGGGTCTCTTCATGAAATTTTAGAGTTGCTTTTCAGCTTTCTAACGCATCCAATTTCAGCTCCAACAGAGGCTCGTAGCTCAAGTTATGGACTAAAAACCGGAACTGGCCTAGAATAACGTCTCCAGCTTATGAATATGCTTTACTTGAACGTTTCTGCTATTTTTTACCTCTTAAAAAATTAATATGGGCTATGATGCCCCTATATAAATTGTAGATCTAGATGTGTAGATGAATTTAGCCTTTTGAATCACCTCGTTTGGACTTCAAATGCTCTTATTATGCCCTCTCAAAGCTTCAGGGGTTGGACTTAAGGACTCATGTTTTTAGCTCTAACTTTGCATTACATTAGGCCCAAACTAATTTGAAACTCTACAAACTAGACCTTTTTGAAAAACTTGAGAAGTCTACTTTAACTTCCAAGGGGGCTTAAACACCAAAATAGGCTTCTAAGATTATCATAATCCTATAACAGGCCCAAAAAGTCCATAAGTGAAAATATTGAAATTTTCTCATTTAAAACACAATGCATCAATATACTTTTACCAATGTCTAATAGGTAAAATAATTGCAAATACACACTAGAGAGACATCAATTAACTCAAATAAACTAGGAAAAATATGTTTAATTATAGGTCTATCATTGTGTGATTATGATCGAGAGATGATACTACATAAAAGTTATAAGAACACAAACCATGGATCAATAAATATAAAGGTATATGAATTGATATATATAGTAGTGTTAGACATAATAGAATTGTGTTGAAAGCTAATGGATTCTATGGAGTGTTAATACATTTCTATCTAATTAAATCTATATAACGATATATAGGTTATTAAATTGTAAAATAGGATTGATACTGCTTAAGAAAAAATATTAATTAAATTAGGGAATTTTGTTGTCACATAAATAACATAACATTTTCAGTCATATAAACAACTTACCTTAAAGTGAATTAATGAACTCGAAATCTTAATATCTCCTTGCATATTATTTATCCTATTGAATTGATTATATTTAGTTATTTATTGGTTTATTTTCATTCTTATTTTAGTTATATATTTACTTTTGACTTGGATTCATTCATTTAGATAAAGTTAGGGGTAATATTTTTTTAGTACTTACATAACTCTATGGATAAAACCCTGAATATCTTTACTTTATTACTTGGACCTAGTAGGAAGTTAGGGTTAAAATTAATGCATTAAGTTTTTGTTGGTGTTGCCAAGGATTGCATCTCAGACAACATCAAAATTACTATTTTTAATTTTACTCTAGACATTTATTTTACCATTATTTTTTTTTTTTTATTTTAGTTATTATTTTATAGTGCTACTTGATTTTGTTTGGCTTGTAGCTTTTTGCCTAGTAGATGACATGCACTAGTAATCCAACAACTAAAACTTTTGATCCTGAGATTGAAAAGACCTTACATCATTTGATGGGACAATGAAGGGTAATGGTAAATAATCAATGAGTGGTACATCCAACTTTAGAATAAGAAAACTAAGTAATAAATCAATGATCTTTGATCAATTATGCAACTCTTATAGTTAAGAGAACTACTTCAAGCATTAAAGGATCGACAATCCATGTGAATAACTTTAAGATCATATCGAGCATCTTCTAGATGGTTTAGACATTTATTTAGTTTAATGGATTACCCAATGATGATCTAAACTCACATATTACCAATTTCTTGGAGACCTATGATATATTCAAGCAAAATGGGATTACAGGTGATGCAATCGGACCAAGATTATTCCCCTTTTCACTAAGGGATAAAGTGAAAAGTTAGTTGAACTTATTGCTAGCGAGATCTGTTATTACTTGGGATGAGATGGCATAGAAATTTTTAGCTAAGTTTTTCCATTCATCAAAGACGACCACACTGCGTAAAGACATAACTACTTTCATGTAGTTCGATATGGAATCATTATATAAACATGTTAAAGATACAAAGAACTACTTTACAAATTCCTATACCACAAGCTACCTATAAGGTTTTAGGTATAAACTTTTTACAATGGTCTAATGTTTGCTAATTGTACCTTATTTGATGTAATTATACAAAGGAACTTTATAAAAAAAACACTAAAATAAGCATTTGATTTACTTAATGAGATAACTTCCAATAGTTATCAATGGCAAAATGATAGAACACCAATAAGAGGTGTAGGAGTATATGGGATGGGGTCATTCAATGCATTGGTTGCCCAATAAAAATACTAAACAAGACAATAAACACCATAGCAGTAACATAAGTAAAGAATGTGGTTTGCAATCTATGTGAAGGGGGACATATGAGCTTCGATTTTCAAGTAGGAAACCCATTCATGAATCCACATGAAAATGCTAATTATGTTGGTAATTTTTATAAGCCTCAACAAAACAATCCATACTTCAACACATATAATTTTAGGCAGCAAAGTCATCCAAATCTCTCATAGAATAATCAAAATACAATTAAGCCACAAGTGTTAGGATTTTAACCTTAAGAAAAGAGGTATAATCTAGAGGATCTCACAAAAAAGTTCATATAAAATATTAAAACAAGATTCCAGAACCAAGATGCATTTATTAAAAATCTAAAGGCACAAATAGGGCTATTAGAAAACTTAGTTTTTTAGGAGAGCTTAAGAGACCTTACCAAGTGACACTAAAAGGAATTCTAAAGAACAAATAATGGCCATTACCTAAAGGAGAGAAAATATTGAAGAAAAACCTTAAATAAACATAAAGAGGTCATAATAACTAGAAGAGATTAAAGAGAAAGCACAACCCACTGTGGCGCCGGTTTTTACCGCGCCGAGCTTGGACAGACTTACCACTCTTGTTGAACCACCCTAGACGTGGTCAAGAGGAGCGCATAACGGGTTTTTGGCCCGTTACGGAGTCTATGGAGTCGTCACCCGGGAGTAACCCCAGGAAAAATACACATCGGTGAGGATGGGCGATTTATGAATCCCTTGCGAAGGACCCAACTACCCCTCACCTGCCCAATGGGTCGGGTTCGGAGAGTCAGGTACGGCGATGGGAAGGTGTTAGGCACCCATACCGCCCGGCGTGAAAGCCGACCTCCACTATTATGGTTCATTTGTTAAGCGCGTTACCGAGTTTAATTAAGTTCCAGATTATCACACGATGCATTATTAATAATCATACATACACAATAAATTATATTCATCCACGAAAATAAAATATGAAAAAGAAAATAAAAGAAAATTAAAAATTACAACCCATTTTCTATACACCCCTATACATTTTCTCTAACCCTAAACAAGCCTATAAATTAAATCCCTGCAAAACAAATTAGGTTAATCATAAAGTATAAAATCAACATCCATACCATGAAATGAAAATAAAACAATAAAAGGAGAAAAAAAAAATAATATTACATCCCCTTTCACATACACCCCTATACATTTTATCTAATCCTAAACAACCTATAATAAATTAATAAAAAAAATAAATCCTGTAAAATAATTTTGTTAATTAATCCAATAAATAAACAAATATATTAAATAAATAAATCTTGCAAAACAAAATTTGGTTAGGGTAAATTATATTTATAAAATAAAGAAGAGACAACAATTAAAAAAAGCCTAATCTATATGAAAGCAGCCCGCCCAAGAGAATAGACAGCATGCAACCCAATCAAGAAGCCCAATATACACACATGCACAGTAGGTAAAAATAAACAAATTCCCTCCCCCAGCCGCGACTCGAACCCAGACGCCCAACAGATTTTTATCTTCCGCCCTTCGCCACCACGGTAACCAACCACATTCATTCAAATTGCATGCAGGAAAATTATATACACAATATGCACAGACACACAGCATAGAGGAAAATAAAAACAGCTTTGCCCCGGGAGCGTGATTTGAACCTGGGAGGGGGGAGAACATGGCCACCTGCTGCCATCAGGGCGACCAGTCTCATCCGACCAACTCAGACGCAACAAATATATATATGCAATACATACGAATGTACACAGAATATATGCAGGATCCACAATATACTTATACATGTACATACAATACAACATAATATACATGTAAACAGCATATAAAATAAAGAATACTAATACAATAAAATACATAATGCATATAAAAAACAAAAATATCAATATACGAAAAAAATCGAGCACGAAATATACACAAAATTATAGCACAAAAAAAAAAAAGGTATAAAACATATAAAATATGAATACGAAATAAAGAAAATGAAATATACATACAAAATATTTACATACGTATGGAAAACACAACAATAAAAATGAATACAAAATATTAACATATCTAAAATAACATACAATACACAAATTATTCTTACGAATTATGCGAATGATATTTACATGTAACATAATATTTTATATATATGAAATAATAAATAAATAAATTATTTACAAACAAATCCCACTCAAGGGCGTACCTGAAAATAGTTGATTCGGTGTTTATCAATGCTGAACCGAGGATTACAGAGCATAGAAATTGGTTTTCGAATGTGTTAAACTTTTTTTCAGGATTTTTCTCTCTTCTTTTTTTTTGGAAATCTTTTTCTCTTTTTTTTTTGGTTTCTGGAAAATCCCTCCCCTTTCTCTCAATTTTTCCTCTTAGCCGTTCCCAATTTTTTCTTCCTAAAACTCCCCACTGAAAATTTTCTTTTACTCTCGGCCGTCTCCCCTCTGAAAAATTTTTCCCTCCCCAAAATCCCCCCAAAAATCCTCCTCCCCCGTTTTCCAAATGCATGCCTGCCTTTATACCTTGGGGAAATGCGAAAGGAAAATGATTAGGAGCCTGCCCAAGGAAAAAGAAGGCCATGCACGCATACAGTCAGCACTTAATGTGATGGCCCAGCAGAAGAGAGAGAGAGAAGCTGCGCAGCAGAAAAGGAGCAGGCATGCAGGCATTCAGCGCGCGCGTGCATGCCACGAGCGAACTGTAGCCCCAACCTTGGGCCTTCCCCTCCAGCCAGGCCAACGCGCCTGTCATCTGGGCCGCGCACTGGGCCTCCTTCCTCTCTTCTTTTTTTCTTCATTCATTTTTTTTTCTTTCTCCTTTTTTTGACTTGGGCTGGCTGCATGGGCTTGGGTTATGGACTTTTAGGGTTTTCATGATTTTTTTTTCTTTTATAATAACAATAAAATAAACACTCTTTTTTTCTCTTTTTTTTTTAATAACATAAAATAAACATTTTTTTTTTAACTCATCCATCTTCGGCTCAACATCTCAAAAAATTCTAAATCAACGTTCAGGTTTTTCATCATCGGGGGTAACTTTTTTAGGTCCAAAATGGGGTGTCTACACCCACTAAGCATGAAAAAATTGTTATAGACGTTTGGATGCCAAAATGAAAAAGGTGTAAAGAACAAGCAAATGTCATATATCATTAAGGAAAAGGAAGGAAATAAAGGGTCAAGAAAAACACAAAACACTAGAAAAAGCAACAAGATGAACTAGTTGTAAAGCAAGCTGAGCCAATGCTTATTGAAATCCAGCCTCCTTTCCTCTTGTAAATAAGAAGTAGTAGCTGGAAAAATAATTAACAAAATTCTTAGATGTATTTAAAAAATTCATATTAATATACCATTTAAAGGTGTTTTATTTCAAATGTCTAGCTATGCCAAGTTTTTAAAGAAATCTTATCAAATAAGAGGAAATTAGAGGAGAATTAAACAATCAAGCTTATAGAGGAATGCTCTACCATATTACAAAATAAATTACCTCCAAAACTTAAGGATCCAAGGATTTTTTCAATTCCTTGCATAATAGGCTCAATTTCATTTTCTAATATTTTATGTGATTAGGTGCTAGTATTAATTTGACTCTCTTGTCTACTTTCAGGAAATTAGGACTTGAAGAACCACAACCTACCATAGCTTACTTACAGCTAGTAGATAGATTAATGAAACATTTAAGAGGTGTTGTAAAAGATATGCTCGTAAAGGTAGATAAATTTATATTTCTTGTGGCTTTTTTTTTTTTGTTAGATATGAAAGAGGATATTAATCTGCCTCTAATTTTTGGTAGGCCATTTTTAGCCTCAAGTAAGGCATTAATTGATGTTTAATTGGGAAAATTAATTCTTAGGGTAAGAGATGAGCAAGTGACATTTAATGTTTTTAAAGTAATAAAACATTTTAAAAACGATCATTCTTGTTATAAAATAGATGTTTTTGACATGTTGACTTGTAAGTATTTTCAAGATAATAGGTTAAAAAATCCAATAAAGGCCTATGTTACAAAGTCTAAAATCCATTGAATTTGAGAATGCAAAAATTGACAAAGATAAACACAACAAAATGGCAAGACCAACAACCCACAAAGAATAAACTTGAAGTTGGCAAAAAAAAAAAAAAATTCCTCACTAATGCCTAACATCAACCCTTACCTTGGAAGATAAAAGCTCAAGGGACTAGTCTATTTATTGTCACCAAAGCCTATTTTAAAGGAGTAATGAAGGTAAATCACAAGGACAAAGACACGTATATAGTCAAAAGGAAATGATTGAAATATTATAAAGACAATAGATGGAGAAAAGGAAAAGTCTCCATCCTATTGAACAATCCGACCTAAAAAGACCAATATCAAGTCAAGCTAAAAACAATAAAAAAGCTTTTATTAGGAGGCAATGTAAATTGCATCCTTTACGTTTCTTTGTTTTTTTTTTTCTTGTTTTTAATTTTTTTTCTTTGTCAAATCGACGTAATCTAACAATATTGTTTGAGGGTGTTTTGTTACTAGCCTTAGTTTTGGAGAATTTTTTAGTCTCAAATGCATGAACAAGCAAGAGCACCTCAAACAAAATAAGGGAAGTAGTTCTAACTTTTTACTTCTCTCATTCGCGTTTGAAGATAATGTTAATGCTAGGTTATGGGTGAGGAAAAGTTAGAACTAAGATTGCATGAATAATGACATCAATGACAATTTTTTGTTAAATTTTATGATTTTTTTTTTTAATTTAGTGTGTGTTTATATTGAGTTAGCTTATATGTCTTTGATTATACCTAACTATAATGAATGATTAGTATACGATGAAAACAAGAGCATGAATTAAATTTTCAATTACTTCAATGTCTTAGTTGCTAAGTAGGTTAGAGGTTGGCATATTCACTATAAGTGACCCTTAATCAAAAAATGACTAGAGATAAGAGTATACAAAGAATCTTAGGTTCGTAACTAGTTAAGTAATCGAGTAATGGTATTACAAGTATCTTATTCACGTAAAAAGCCCATTCACAATCTAAGAAAACCAAAAAAAGCCCTAAAAAAATTTATATATAAAAGAAAAGAGCAACAAAGAAACAAAGAAAAAATATTATTAAGCATGATATATAGTGAGCATAAAAGTATTGGCATCTAAGGTTGAGGTATTATTACTAATATATATTAAGAGAAAATAGTTGAATGGTTTGTCTGAGGGAACTTGTTTCTAAAATTTGTTTTCAGTCACTTGTATATATGGATGCACTATGGATATATTCTGAAAGTTTGGTTAATGATTTGTGAATAAGATGAATGTGAAAGTTGATAAAGTAGTGGTATGTTGTTTTGAAATGCTGTTAAAGAAGATGAGGTTGGTAAGTTATGTATTGATTCTTTGCTATAATTTACGAGACATTTGTATAAGTTAACATTTGTGATATTGTAACATTATGCATATATGTTATATTTTATGGATTAGGTAAAAGATGTTTGTGGGTAGCATCAATGAAAACCCTCATAAGACTATAAATCATCCACTAGAGTTGCCTAAGGGTTTAAAGGTTTGTTGCATATGCTAAATGCAACCATGAAAATCCACAGAAGTGGTTTAGATCACTAGTAAGTGTATTAGTTTAATTTTATTTTGTTTAGTTGTGTCTGTATTTTTTCAGTAAGTTTTCACTCCTATTACTAATGATTAGCAAATTGCGAGTTAAGGGTTAGGATGAGTGTCAGGTGATTGCATAATTTATTTGTAATTACATATTATTTCAGGTAAAATTTTACAATTTCACCCTTGAATTGAAAAAATTCAAGATCACATGATGTTTATTGAGTTTTATAGGAGTATTAAGTGATTTCAAGAGAAATTGATGATGAAAAAGTTCACCCAAGATGACAAATCATGACTAAAATAAGAAACCAAGGTGCCGAAGCAAAGATCATAAATTGATTGTAGTGTTGTAATGCTAGGGCACGATATAGGTGTGCAAGCGCTCCAAATCTTAGGTTGTAGAATAAAAGAAATGAAGGTGTGTGCTAAAAAGAAGATAGAAACTACATGATGCAGTGTCATACTACAATACCCATGTAGAAGACATTCCAGGTTACAACACGCTCAAAAAGACTTTCTCACAAAAGAGGCAACATCGTAGCATGACATCGTTTAAAGTATTTTCTGTATTTTGGCACTTAGTTTCTTAACCCTAGACTATACACATCTCTTGTATACTTACCTGAAAAAAGAGAGTCACCTTAGAACTTTCTTAGAAAGAGTTTTCACATTCTTTTGAGTTATTATTCACATTGTTTCGAAACTCATTTGAATTTAACATTAGAGATTGTAAGTTTGAGAAGATTTCAAAGAGAATTCAATAGAAATTCAAGGATTTCATCTAGTTTTAACTCTAACTCAATGTCTTTTTTCTTCAATTTATGTGATTTTTACTACTTTATCATGAACTACATTTTTTTTACTAAGTCATGAATTTGTGGCATTTTTAATTGAGATTGAAGAGCATATTATTTTTTGTTGAGTTTGTGTTATGAGCTTAACGCTTGTTAGAAAATTGGTCAATTCTAAATAAAATTTTTATTATATGATTGAGACCAAGAGATGATGTGCATAAAAGCTATGGGAATACAAATCGTGGATCAATTGAACATAAAGATATATCAATTGATACATACAATAGTCATAGGCATAATAAATTTGTGTTGAAAGCTAGAGGATTCCATAAAGTGTTAATGCATTTTCATCTATTTAAACTTATATAAAGATATCTAGATTACTAGATTATGAAATAAGATAGATATTTCTTGAGAAAAAATATTGATCAAATTAGAGAGTTTCATTGTCACATGAATAACATAACATTTTAAGTCATATAAAGAGTCTACTTTGAAATGGATTAATGAACCTAATGTCTTAGTATCTCTTCGCTTATTATTTATCCGATTGAATTGATTGTGTTCAGTTATTCATTACTTTGTTTTCATTCTTATTTTAGGTTCATTCTTATTTTCGTTATAGATATACTCTTGACTTAGATTCACTTATTTAGATAAAGTTAGGTGTATTGTTGTCTTGGCACTTGCTTATATAATCTCGTAGATACAACCCAAAATATTTTTACATTATTACTTGGACTTAGTATACTTGCTAAGAAGTTAGGGTTAAAACAAGCACATCATGTTCCATAACTACCATAAAAAGGAGAAAAAGAAGAAAATGTACGCCATTAAATTTGATCTCACAAAGGCTTATGATATAGTGAGTTTGAAGTTTGTAGGAAAAGTGTTAAGGTAAATTGGTCTTTGTGGCACTTTTATCCATTGGATTGGAGCATGCATATCTTCCCTTTAGTTCTCCTTAAGAATTAATGGTAAGATAGAAGGATTTTTTAGGAGTTCTAGAGCTCTTAGATAATGGGATCCCTTGAGAAGATTTTTATTGTGTATTTCTTTGGTCTTCCTAAGGTCATGAGAAGCCAAACAACAATTTTAGCTTTAGAGGAGTTCAAAACTAGTGAATTTTCAATGAAGCAAATTTTATGGTACGTTAATTGATTATCATTAACTTAGTTTGAGTTATTCCAAATTATAAAGGAATAATTTTTTATTTCAATGACTAGAAAAAGACTTATCATATTGATTAAACAATTGAATCTTTCTAAAATTAGAGTTTATGATTCATATTCATCCTTGTTATAATCAAGAAAGTAGCAACTAACGATAGGAATTTCAAACAAGTTATTTGCATTTGTTAAGGACAACTCAACACAAGTTAAATAATTTGAGCTGATGTAATTATTGCTTATATGAACCTTTATCTTTCGAAATCTTAAGGCAATTATTTAATTAAATCTATAGAGCTTGTTATAAGTTGATAAGCGATTAGAATCTAAGTAACAAACCTATGTTATTTAGTGAATAAGAAGGAAGAATCAAGTGAAAGAACTTATTGTCATGTAATGTTCATAGTTTCAGTAGAGTTAAACCAACTAGTTAAGAAGTTGAGAATTATTGAACATCATAGTTGCAAATAAATCTAGAATTGAATTTCATCATTTTATTGTTTATCAACTGATTGTTAATTTATTGTATTTTACATTTCATTCAAATCGTAATCTAAACCCTTTTCTTTGTTTTTATGTTTGTTACCATGTCCAAATTTAGGGATAAAGTTGAGTTTTCAATTTGATTATATGTTATTAAATCAGAGTATAATCGTTTGCGAAATCACTCTCTGTGGGATTGACCATTGCTCATTTTAGCTATAATTTAGTGTTTAGGGTCAACAAAGAAATTTTAATCAAAATAGAGCATTCAACATGTTACCAACGAACACTGAATCAAGCTACTGAAATCATGCATTCACAATCAAATTTAACTTCTAAATCATAATTATATGTGATACCAGTGAGATCAAGCTCTTAACATGATTAATTCATCATCATTTCTCATGCTACATTCTTCATATCATTAAGCTTAATTCAAAATATCAATCAGCATAAACAAGCTTGAAATTTTGCAATCTTACTTAATTTAATCATTATAAATCATTTACATCAAGACTATGCTTCATTAATCAAGAACAGAATCAGACACATACCATTAAGGTAAAATTCTACTTACCTTCTAGCTTATTAATGCACACACACACACTCTCTCTAACTTGATCACCAAAGAAATCAACGATCAAGGCATGCTCTCAACTGTCTGCTTGACCATCTCTAGAAGTGTCTAATTTTTTGATAATTAGAATAATGAAATATTCAAATCTTAAGCTGTTTTATATAAATGGTGGGAAAATATGACATGTACAGTTCTATATACTAATATACATGGTCATACATGACTATTTATATTTTAAAAACCCACATTTTTCACACAATAAGCATGGCAACTCCTCATGGTGACATGTTTATGGTGTAAAAATGACAAAATAACCATTTTACCCTCCATATAAAATTTAATTAATTTTAAAGTATAAAAATAATTCAAATACCATTTTCTTACCAATATTACCCTTTACTAAAATTTAGGCTGTTACAATATGTAACAAACACGAGAAATATTACGCTTTTGCCCTCAAGTTTAAAGGGCTTTAGAAGATTTATATTCAACCTTACAGCCACCTCTAAGGTAAGTAGGCCTAATAGGTGTTCTAAGGACCTTAAATTCTAGGCTCATATACATTTACCAAGTCCACTTGTTTGTTCTTAGCTTATATTTTATAGGTTTATTGATTTTGAGTTCGTTTGGAAATCATACAGGCTTCCATCATCAAGGAAAACCTAGTTAGGTCAAATAAGGTGATAACAAGATAAGGAAAATATGAGCTTACTTGTAAGGAGATTCAACAAGTTTCTCTCCAAATCCAAGAAAGGTAAAGGAAAAGGTTTATTTAGACAAAAAAAAAAAAAGAGTGAAAAAGAAGTTATATACTACAAGTGTAAGAAACCCAAGTATATTAGGCAAGATTATCTTCCCCTTAAGAAGAGAAGAAAAGAGAAGAAGGAGAAAAGGTTTGAAAAGAAAGTGCTTACTGTAACTTGGAGTGGTAGTAATGATTCTAGCAATAAAAATGAGCAAGAAAAGGAAAAGGCCAACATTTGCTTCATGGCCAAGAGTGACTCAAAGGATGAGGTAAATTTCCAAACTCTTTCTCTTATAATGAATTAAAAGATGCTTTTGATTCACTAGTAATGGAATTAAAAAATGTTAGTTCTAACAATAAGATCCTAAAAAAGAAGATAACATGTATGAAAGATGAATTTGAAAAATTAACTTGTGGGCATAATAAGATTAGGAAAGAACTAGAAATAACATTGGATGAAAAAGATATAATTTTAAATGAACTAGAATCCTTAAAAAAAAAAAGAGAATAATGAATGGAAATATAAGGTCACTAGTTTGAATGAAGTTTTAAAAAAGTTTAAAATTAGGCCTAAAAGATTAGATGAGATGTTAGCATCTCAAAATAGTGGATTGAATAATAGGGTATCCTCTTCACTAACAATTATAGGCCTTTGAAGAAACCTAGTGCATTAAACATGATGTTGGGCATCCAAAAGTACAAGTTCTCTAATTAGGAATGACAAACTTTTTAAAGTTAAAAAGGTTTAGGTTCCTAAAGGGACTCTCAAGACTAACCAAATTGGATCTAAAAACATTTAGATACCAAATAAAACTTAAATAATGTTATTGTATAAGTTTGTCTTAAGACCAAATACGAAGCCAAACAAATAGTACTTGGATAATGGATGTTCAAGACATATGACCATAAATAAGTATCTCTTTACATCTTTGAAGGAAAAAGATAGAGGAAGCATTAAATTTAGGGATAACTAAGAAGAAAAGGAAAAAGTTGACGTTGAATAAGAGTTTGAACCACTCAACATAAGTATTTGGTTTATCATTTAAATCTGAATGGTTTTCTAGAACGTGTTCTCACGAATTTGAAAAGGAAAAAAAATCTTCATACAACATTCAAGCTATATAATTTTCTCACTTTAGTGATGGTCAGTGACGGCCTATTTTATAGCACTTGAATATCGAGAATTATGTCTTTAATCAAGGGGTTGATTGACTTTTTAATGGAGGTCATAACATGAGCAAGCAATCAGCCCTTAGATAGAGCAACGACAAACGTGTGCATGTAGATGCGTAGGCATTTGTTTCAAATGCCCTTTGCTCTAACGTGTGCATGTAGTCCACATGCGCATTGGATATCCGTAGCGGATGCTTTATTGGGCCTTAGCTTGCATGCTTTTTTTTTTCTAAAGCCTATACTTTTGGGCTTTTTTTTGCATTTTTTCTTGGGCTCTACGAGTTTGGTTTTGTTATTTAGGGTTCGGTTTTTATTTATTTGGGTTTGATACTTATTTATTTGGGTTTTTGGGTTTCAATGGGTTGATACTTTAGGCTTTATTTATTTGGGTTTTTTAGATTTGGATAGGTTTATTTTATTTTTTGGCTTGGCTTAAGATTCAATAATTTTTCATGGATTTTTATTTAAATGGCTTACTTGGGTTTAGGTTTCATTTTTCAAATGGATTGGGCTTGTGTTTCGATTTTTATTTTTATTTTTGTTTAGTGGGTTAGGATTTTTCAACTTTTAATAAGTTTCGGATTTTATAGGTTTTTTTTTTCATTCATTTGTCTTTAATTCGACACCTTGAAAGCTTCAAATTGAATTCTTAGCATTTTTTTTTAATCATTGATAATGACATATGTGAATTTGTGGCATTCTTGTCAAAAACGATGCCAAAAAAGGTTGAGGATGCATTATAAGATGAAAGATAAGTTATGGCCATGGAAGAAGAGCTTAACCAATTTGAAAAGAACCAAGTATGGGAACTAGTTCCTAGGCTAATTAGTCATCTCACCATCAGCACAAAATAGGTACATAAGGGTAAGCTGGATAAGTTTAGAGTCATTGTAAGAAACAACACAAGGCTAGTTGCTCAAGTCTACTCTCAAGAAGAAGTTATTGATTTTGATGAAACCTATACTTCTATAGCTAGATTAGAAGCAATTAAAATTTTACTTGCTTATGCATGCCATTTAAATTTTAAAGTAATTCAAATGGTTGTGAAAAGTGCATTTTTAAATGGTTTTATTCAAAAGAAGGTATATGTTGAACAACCTATCAGTTTGGAAAATTCAAACTTTCCAAACCATGTTTTTAAATTAATAAAAGCACTTTGTGGTTTAAAGCAAGCTCTTAGAGGTTAGTATGAAATGTTAAACATTTTTTTAATTGAAAATGAATTTTTTCAAGGAAAGGTGGATACTACATTATTTATTAAAATGTTTAAGCAAGTTATCTTGGTTATTTAAATTTATATGGATGACATCATCTTTGGTACTTCTAATGAATTTCTATATAGATGATTTTCTAAGATGATGTAGAAGAATTCAAAATGAGTATGATAAGAGAGATTAATTATTTCTTTGGACTTCAAATCAAAAAAACAAAGGAAGGCATTTTACTCAACCAATCAAAGTATATTCTCAACTTGCATAAAGCAAAAGCACAAGCAACTTCCATGAGTACTTCAATCAAGTTAGATGCAGATAGGAGAGGTAAAAATATAGATACAAATTCATAAATGCACCTTTGAATTTAACTGCATCTAAGTCCGATAACATGTTTAGTGTATACATGTGAGCACGTTTTCAAGTGAATCCTAAGGAATCATATCTTAATACCATAAAACAAATTTTGAGGTATTTTAAAGGAATCTCTAATATTGGTTTACAATACCTTAAAAATTTCTCATTTAAATTATGAATGTTTTTAGATGTTGATTTAAGGGAATGTCAAATAGATAGGAGAAGCACGAATGGCCTTTATTAGTTTTTAAAAAATATGTTGGTCTCATGGTTTTAAGAAAAGTAAAGTTTGATGACAACATCTACTACAAAAATTGAATATATTTATGTAGCTAATTGTTATGCACAACTACCTTGGATGAGACAACAATTGGTGGATTTTAGTTTCAAAATGAATAAAATTCCAATTTATTCTGATAACATAAGTGCTATTCAAATTTCAAAAAAAAAAAAAAAAAATCCTCTTTTGCATTCACTAACTAGACATTTAAATTCATATAGCAACATTATCAAATGATCAAAATATTTAAGATTTATATCTTAAGGTACTTTCATTTTATGTTAAAATGCTTTCAAAATATGTTAAAATGCATAATTTTTTGTTTTTAGGTCATACAGGACTGTGTATGTTATATACATGATCGTGTTTGATCTTCGATCAATTGTTGTGTGCCCCTTGGTAACTACATATGAATCATTTTTTCCATTGCATGACATCATGTTTTTGTACATACATAACCATGTTTTCACTAAATTTATAACACGTGACAATGTATCAAAGATACAAGATTGAGTGGATTTGAGATTTTTAAAACCCAAAATGCACGACTATGTATCATATGCACGATCTTGTTTTTTTGGGATTATTTATTAATTAAACAAGCACATAATCGTGCATTCAAAAACTACATGACCATGTGCCTACATCTATAAATGAAAATTCCAAAATTTTCTTCATTATGTTGAAAATCTTAAAGCCCTAAACCCATTTTCTCTTAATTTCTCTTAATCCAATGTCAATTTCTTCTCTTTAAATCAAGTTTTTCATACCTTTGCATCCAAACTAGTCTTCACACATCCTAAACTAGTTTTTATTAATTATTTCACCCTACATTGCTTTAAATCCACAATCTTCTCTAAATCCTCAAAATGCCTCCTCATGTGAAGAATATCGGCATGGAAACTGTTAATTCAAGAAGGAATTAAGGTCTATATGGTGTCATTTTCTAAGACAAAAAAAAAAAAAAAGCATTATTCAATAAGTTTATGGAAAAATCTACATGCATTAGGAGGTGTTTAAATATATCTGTTTTGTGACATATTGGGATTTTAAATGAAATGATGGCCTTGGCAAGATTAATTAAATTAGAAAAAACTATTTTTGGTAAAGGACTATGCATATGAAAATCTAGTATATGAATTTTATAATTCTTTGAGTTTACAAAAAGATGTTAAAGGAACAATCATGAATGATACTAAGAAGTTTAGACTAGGAAACTTATTGTGGACTATAATCCCTAAAAAGTTGGTAGAGTGGTTAGATTATGATAATGTTGGGTTGGTAGATACATTGGGTGGTTATAGTTCTCAGTCGTTGTAAGTATATTGTAATGGAATTGAATATTACCATGCATAAAAGGCGAAGGATACAACTATGTGAAGTCCAAGTCTTAGAGGATTTCATTTGATGGTGATGTAAATTTTTCAATGCTTAAAATAATACAAATGGTACTGTGAGTGTATGAGAGTTGACCTTAATGGAGGCTACTTTGGAGAATGCTCAAGTAAAAATGGCATGTTGGTTGATTATAAAACTAAGTGACATTTAAGGGAATATGGATAAGACAAGAGTGCCAATTGATTTTAGAATATTAGTATCTTTCTTTTGTTGAAAAACTTGGGTTAAATTTATCTGATTGTGATCATTATATGATTCATTTTACAAATATTCATTAGTTAAATATGGATGCTTTCTTTCAAATGCACATAATAAAAAAAGATGGTAATGATGACTGATGATTGATCATTGTTACAAGAGAGAATGAGCCATTAATTGTTCATTCAGGTGCTCCCGAAACTAGTGAAAGACAAGGCTAAAGGGTAAAAGTCAAAATGGGAAATGAAAAGCAATCACCTTTAGAGATACAAAGGTTAATGGCGTATCTCCAAACTTTTCAAGGAGAAGTTTTTGACCACTTTACCCAATCACATGAGGAGATCAATGACATCAATAATCAAGTAGAGAGTATTAAAAACCAAGTGGGAAATATAGAAGATCAGCTTTAAGTGTTGAACTCCAAATTCCTATCCATTACTATTCAAGACAACCATAATGATGAGACGTTAGCCCAAGAGTGATTTCATTGTCTCATTTTCATTACATCTTTAATTTCATTGTATTTCTTTTTCATTTAGACTTTCTTCTAAAGAACATTGTGTTTATGTTTTGGTTATCAAACTACCTTGTCTTACTTATCCTGATGAACTTTAACCTTATTTTGATTATGGATATTGACCTTGTTGATCATTAGTTAACCCTTTTTTTTTTATCTAATTTTAATGTATTTTCTTTATCATATTGCATTGTTATTGGAAGATTATTATTCATGATAAGTTGTGTTTTGATAAAACAGGGAAAACCAATAAAAAAAGAGGAGACTCTATCCAATTTTTATTTTGATTAATGTAAAAAAAGGGGCAGAATATGGTGTTAAAATGATAAAAAGAATGGTTTTAATGAGCATAAGGTTGCTAGAATAGCATAAGAATTTACTTTTCTAAGATTGAATATGAGCAAAGATTATATTCACAAGGGTTTTACAATCCTCTTTAGTGAGCTTAGAGAAAACCAAAAGAACATTAAGGTATTTGAATAGGATAGTGCCAATATTAAATCCATGAATGTTAACAAGTTTCCTCTTCTTTCCCTGAATCACCCTAGATACAAAGATATTGCTCTTAGCCTTGTTGGCCCCTAACCTAGACCATCTTTGAAATTTATCGAGCATATTTTTAAAGGTTCTTATGGATTTTTGCTCTACCTTATAGAATAGGATGAAATTATCAATAAAATATATTTGGGTTATCTTATTATCTTAGTATTTTTAATAATACTTAAAATCACCTTTGCTAGCTTCCTCCTTAACAATTTTAATAAACATTTCCATGGAAATAATAAATAGGTATAGAGATATGGTGTTATCTTGCCTAAGACTTATGAAACTTTTGAAAAAAGCCTTTAAGCTTACCATTAATGCAAATGGTAAACATAGGGTAAGTAATGTAAACCTTGATCCAATGAATAAATATTGGGTGAATCCAAAGCCTCTCAAGGCATGCAATGATAAAATCCCAACTTACCATGTTATAAGCTTTCATGAAGTATAGGTTGATGGTATATCTTCTCCTATTAGTAAAGTTCTTGTAAAATTTGTTGAAGAGCTTACTATATTGGAAGATATTATCTTTACTTCTTTCTTCAATGAAAGCAACTTGGGCCATATTCATGTACTCAAGGAGGATTCCTTTCAATATATTTAAAGATGTTATAACTGGTATTATAATAACTAATAGGCTTAAAATCCTTAGCATAGGATGAGTTATAATATTTAAGCACCAAAACGATGATCGTACAATTGACTTCCCTCAAGAGAGATCCATATCAAAGAAGTATTTAATAACCTTAATAATGTCCTCACTAATAATCTCCTAACCTTTTTTGAAGAACAAGGCATTAAACCCATTAGGCCCTATACCTTTATTCTGATATATATTGAAAATGGTGAGTTTAATCTTTTCAACCAAAACCTTTTTCATCATATCCCTAGCAATGTCACTAGGAACCTTATAATTAATATACCTTGGCATGATATCCCTAAAGATTTGATGGTCATTCCTTGTAAGGATATCTTAAAGTAGTTCATTAAAACATCTTTAATTCATTATTTGCCATAGAAAATCTTACTAGCCTCATTTATAATGCCTTTAATAGAGTTCCTGTTTTTTCTTCTCTTAAGGCATTTGAAAATTAACTCATGTTTTAATCTTCATCTTTAAGCTGTTGAATCTGAGATTTCTACTTTAAGAATGACTCTTCTATCCAACTAATTTTGTTTATAAGCCTTCAGTCGGTCTCTTTCTTCAATGATAGGATTATCATTAAAAGAAGCATTCAAAAATTTGGCTTAGGTATCATTAAGCAGGTCTTTAGCTTATTCTACCCTTTTTAAAATACACCAATACTCCTTCTTTAGCTATTTCAACTTGCATTTGACCAGCTTGAGGTTCTTATTTGAATATAAGGTTTTTTTTTTCCTTTCAATTTCCACATCTTAATAATTCTTGACAAACGGAATCATCTGATTATTTGAGGTGAAGCTATTTTAGCTAATTTTGGATTTCTTCTATTTTTAAGCTGACTTTGGAGTTGCTCAACGTCCGCTCACTTAATAAAAATTACTAGAACTTAAAGACACCAATTTCTTGTATAGTAAAGTTGTTTTAGCCTTGGTTTTTCTTACCAAATTATATTTTCTCTATTCACAAGTACTATTCCATGAATAGCAAAAATTGGGTTATTTTCTAGATTTCTACTTGTGTTTTGCATGTATGTTGCTTACTTTTTAGCCCAATTATAAGGATGATCGAATTGCTTATTTTTTCAAGTTATTGATCAACACTTTTAGAGTAGGTAATGGCTAACTTTACAATGACAACTACTGTGCTGATGGTAGTTTAAGGTACATCTTTCTAGAATCTAGGGATATTGTTCTTGACTATTGTAACCTTTCCAAATTATTACATTGATCTCAAAGGGCATAAATGATATAAAGGTGCTTACAAAGATGGACTTGAGCTTTATCAAGGAAGGGAATTCAAAATAGATCCAAGATACTTTGTCTTATGTTTTAGGCTGTAAAATTCTGGCTAGTGGTACATGTTCCAGGATTAAAAAGGTATATCATTTTTTGGATGTAAATGGATAGATAAAAAGGCTTAGGTGTTTCCTTGAGTTTTGCTAGGTTGCATTCCTCTCTTGTCTTTTTAAGTTCTATTTAGGTAAAACCTAGATAGACTCTCAAAAGGATTGGGTAGAGGAGCTTGTGTTATCTTAACCTTACTTTTGGTTATGGGCAAGGTGTCTTATTGTGCTTAGGTTGTACGAATCTTGCCTTTTTAAAAATTTGACTTCTTTACTTTCTAAAAAGATTATGCATAGAGAAAATGTTGAAGAGGTTCAACATGGAAAAATCTAAGAGAGGTCTATTACCCTTTACACATGGTCTTTATCTTTCTAAAGATATGGTTCTAAAAATGATAAAGAGCAATAATAAATGCATACTATACCTTCTGCTTCGATAATAAGTAGTCTAAAGTATACAATGCTATATACAAGACCTGATATAACTTTTGTTGTAAGTGTTACAAATAGATATCAGGCCACCCCAAGGGATAAACATTAGTCAACTATTAAATTAATCCTTAAATACTTGAGAAAGACTAAGGATCTGGTTTGGAGTTATGAAGGCTTAGAGTTAAACATCCAGAGGTACTTAGATTTTGATTTTTAATCAGATATTAATGATAGAAAGTCTATATTATTATTTTCATGTGTAATAGAAGTGTTGTCAGTTGGAAAAGTTCCAAATGATCAATAATAGTACATTCTACTATAAAGGCTAAACATATTGCTACTTTAAAAGAAATAGAAGGAGCTATTTGGATGAGCAATTTCATGTTAGAACTTGTTATGGTTCCAAGTATTGCTTATCTAATAACCATATATTGTGACAATATTGGGGCTATTACATAAGCTAAGGAACTAAAGGTATACTAAAAATCTAAACAGATTCAACGTAACTATCATA
This sequence comes from Anacardium occidentale, assembly GCA_026122585.1. Classification (NCBI taxonomy): domain Eukaryota; kingdom Viridiplantae; phylum Streptophyta; class Magnoliopsida; order Sapindales; family Anacardiaceae; genus Anacardium; species Anacardium occidentale. The sequence continues at coordinate 7,435 of JAJEJH010000961.1, read as the reverse complement.
TATTGAGGGAATTTGTTAGAATAAGCGAAAATCTAATTTAGAAGACTTCTTTGAAGAAGAAAGTTGTTAACCTACTAACTAAGGTGACAACACAAAAGTAATTGGACCAACATCTTGGAAAGATAGGTACATCTTGAGAAGATGGGTGTGAGATACAATAACAAATAGCTTTAGTGCAAGTAGGAGTTTTGTTAGTATATACCCTAAAAACCATTTATGTTGTCTTTTCAAAAGCATTTCCTTTTGTATATATATTCATGTAAATAACTTATATATTAATAAGAAAATGTTTTCATATTTATATATATAAATTGCTTAAGCTGTCTAATTTAAAGTATATATATGATTTATTCGAATAACTCTTTTGATAGTCAAATGAGATTATTAAATTTTGTCCTACTTAAGCAATGTTATTTGGGCAACAATTTTGCATAGTAGGCATGCTCAATGCTTCTAAAAGAGATATCAAGAGTTGATATGGGTTTGGATGATTATAAAAGTCATGTTACCAAGGTATTAGTATAAATTAACAAGTAGTATCCAATGACTATGTTTGAATCGAGTTCCTAATTGAATGTCAATAAATGTTAGAAACACAAATCTTTGACTAGAGTATGTGAAAAAGTCATATGAATGTTATTCATGATGACAAGTTTTGGACATATTGTTTGATGATTCAAAGAGAAACTAAATTCAAGATTTTGATGTCTCATGAATCTAAATTCAATAAGGATACGAGAATAAAAGGATGTTACCTACATGGTAAATGATATGTTAAAGTTCTAAACCCTAACTTCTTAGCAAGTATACTGGATTCAAGTAATATAGAAAGTATTTGAGGTTATTATATCCACGAGATTGCATAAGTAAGTACCAAATATGAATCCAAATAAATCTAAAACTAAAATAAAATGAAAACAAGCAATTAAGAATTAAGCCTAAGTAAATTAACAAATCAAAATATGCAAGACAATGTTAAGACTTCGAGTTCACTAATTCACTTTACAATAGGCTTTTTTTATGATTGAAGTTGTTGCATTATTCATGTGACAATGAAACCCCCTAAGTTGATTAATATCTTTTCTCAAGTAATATTAATCCTATTTCACATTCTAATAACCTTGATATCTTTATGTAGGCTAAATTAGATGGAAATACATAATGCATTATAGAGTCCATTAGCTTTCAGCATAAACCTATTATGCCTATGATTATTGCATATATTGATTCATATATTTATATATTGAATTAATCCATGGTTTGTATTCTCACACCTGTTATGCAACATCACTTCTTGGTCTCAATTACATAACAGAAATCTTATTGGTCAGATTCGTAATAGACATTAAGTTCGGAATACAAACTCAATGAATTCGCACGTACTTCAAATACAATAAAAAAAACACTACAATTCCATAAATTAGCTAGCCCCTTGAAAAAGAAGATTTAGTTCATAATTAAATAAAAATAAGCACAAAAATTCAAGTAATTCATAATTGAGATAAAGAATGAAAACATATGAAAATTTGAATTTGTTATTGCAATCTTTTGAAAAATTGTCTTGTGATTACAATCTATATTGTTTTGATTGAATCCCCAAACAAAAATAAAAAATTTCTCAAAATTACATGAATTCTCTCTTAAGTTCTCCTATGGTGGCTCTCCTCTTCTCTAAGAAATAGTTAAAATTAATATATATAACTAGGGTTATGAAAGAGTTTTGAAAAATTGAAACTCTTATACATGCTATCGGTGTTGAGGTTCTGCCTCAGCACGCAAATCCATCTGCTAGGCATGGCACCACAACATGGGTCTTATTGTGCGCTGATAAGTGTTAATTGCATGTATAGTTTCATGGTCAATTTATAGAGTTTTATGGGTGATTTGACCATTTTACCATTATTATATGTATATTTTGGGGTCACAGGTTTTCATTTTTGGTTTTGTAGGAAATGTTATTTTTTATATGAATTCAATGTAAATGAATCTAAAAAGGCACTTATGAAAGACTAGCCAATGGTCCGAATTTAGTCCAAGAAATAATGACTGACTAAAGCATAAAAGGGGAAAGAGAGCATTGTACACTATAGTGGGAAACCAAGGATTTTCAATAATTTTCAGCTATAAAATGAAAACTTATTCTCCAAAAAATTTGTAGTGGACATCTCAAGCTTTTCAGAAAGCTATTATGGGGAAAAATACGAGTTTTTTTGGGCCTTCAACCGTTACTTCAAATTTAGGCCTTCTCGATGAAATTTTGTGTCTAACCACTAAGGACTAAAATGGTCATAACTTGAGATTATGAAGTCCAAATAAGGTGATTCAAGATCCAAATAAAACTAGACATTTAGGTCTACAACTTTAAGGAGGGCCAAAATTTTATATTCTAGACACTTCATGCCATAGTGCCATGTCATAGCATAGGAGAATGTAGGAGGTACATGAAATTCTAGAAGCTGCATGCTACAGAATGATGTTGTATCATAGAGACATTTTTCAAAGTTTTAGTTTTTTTGAAATTCTTCCCTAACCCTAAGGATATATATTGATCTGTAACTTTAGAAAAAAGGGAAGAGCTGTCTTAAGAGAGCTTTGGAGAGATTCGTCAAGAAATTTGAGGAGATTCCAAATTTTGTTTTGAAGACTCAATCGAAAGTGAATTAGATTGCAATTGTGAGACAGATTTTCATCATATTTCAATAATAGATTTAACAAATTATCAGGCTTTATTTTTTTATTATGCTTTGTTTGAATCTGATTGTTTATTAATATTTAATGATGGACTAAATAATTTTTACTAAGATTAGGGCCAACTAATTCATGAATGTGCAGTGTTTTTTTATTAAAATTTACAAGTATGTTATTTCATGAGAGTTTGTATTCTAAACTTAATTCCTGTTAAAAACTTAGCCAATTTTTAATAGGATCTCTATTGTGTGATTGAAACCAAAGGTGAGATTGCATAAAAGCAGCTAGAATATGAACCATGGATTAATAGAAATAGAGATATATTTGATAATATATGCAATAGTCTTAGGCACAATAGGCTTGTGTTGAAAGCTAGTGAATTACATAAAACTTAATGTATTTTCATCTAATTAAACCTAGATAGAGATATTTAGGTTATTACACTGTTAACTAGGATTAATATTACTTAAGAAAAAATATTGATCATCATAGGAAACTCTGGTGTCACATGAATAACATGAGATATTTAATCATATGAAAAGCCTACCTTGAAGTGAATTAGTGAACCCAAAGTCTTAGCAATATTTCGCATATTGTTATTCAATTTACCTAGGTGTGCTTATTATTTCTTTGATTTCGATTTTTATTTTAGTTTTAGATTTAGTTTTGATCCTTATTCGATAGTTTAGATAAAGTTAGAAGTTGTTCCATCTTGATACTTGCTTACACAATCCTGTGGATTCAACAATTCTGAATACTTCCTATATTACTTTGAACTAGTACACTTGCTAGGAAGTCAGAGTTTAAAACTTTAACGCATCAAGTTTTTGGTGTTATTGTCGGGGATTACATCTTAGACAATATCGAGATATATAACTTCTGATTTTACTTTTGACATTTTAGTTTCTTCTTGTTTTAATTTATCTTTATTTTTGTTTCTATTTTACGATGCTACTTGATCTTTTTTGCCTTACAAGTTCTTACCTAATGCATGACATGCACTAAAAATCAGAAAACTGAGCCATTTGATCTTAAGATAGAAAAAATCTTACATTAGTTGATGCGGCAAGGAAGAACAATGTCAGAATATTAGTGCATAGCACCGCCAACCTTAGAGTAAGCTAATTGAGCCATAAACTAGCGATCTTTGATCATTTATGTGACTCCTATAGTTGAACGGATAACTTTAAGCATAAGACGGCCATTGATATAGGCTAACAACTTTAAGATCAAATCAGACATATTTCAAATGATTTAGGCATCAATTCAATTCAATAGATTGCCTAGTGATAATCTAAATCAACACATTGCCAATTTTTTTGAGATCTGTGATACTTTCAAACATAATGGGGTTATTAAAGATGCTATTAGGGTAAGACTATTCCCTTTTTCACTAAGGGATAAAGTAAAAAGTTGATTGAACTCATTGCCAGTTGGATCAATCATTACATTGGATAAGATGACGCAACGATTTTTAGTAAAATTTTTACACCCTTAAAAGACATCCAAATTACATAATAACATTAAAAATTTTATGCAATATAATATGGATTCACTATTGAAACATAGGAGAGATACAAAGAACTACTCTGAAAATGTCCATACCATGGCTTGCCCATATGGTTTTAGGTACAAACTATTTATAATGGTTTAATGCCTACTAATCGTACTTTGGTTGATATAGCTGTAGGAGGTAAATTTATGAGAGAGAAAGACACTTGAGGAAGCATTCGAATTGTTAAATAAAATAACTTCCAATAGTTACTAATGGCAAAATGATAGAGTACCAAAGAGAGCTGTAGGAGTACATGGAGTGGATTCTTTCAATGTCTTAGCTACCCAAATAGAAGCTTCAAACAAGAAAATTGATACAATGATGGTCATACAAGTGAAAAGTATAGTTTGTGACTTATATGAAAGGGGTCATGTGAGTATTGAATGTCAAATAGGTAACCCATTCATGGACTCATTTAAAAGTACTAATTTTGTAGGAAATTTTTGCAAGCCTTAATTTATAACTTGTACATAAAAACAGACAATCTTGGGTGGCAAAATCATTCTAATCTTCTATGGTGCAATCAAAATCCAATGAAGCAACCATCACCAGGGTTTCAACCTCAAGAAAAGAAATGTAATCTAGAGGAGCTCATGAAAAAATTTATTAGTAGTGCTAAAACAAGAATTCAAAACCAAGAAGCATCTATCAGAAATCTTAAGGTGCAAGCAGGACAATTGGCAAACATAGAAGCTGAGAGAGCATAAGACACACTACCAAATGATACTGAAACAAACCCTTAAGAACATGTGAAAGCCATATCACTTAGGAGTAGGAAAGAATTGAAGGGTCCTGAAGAAGAAAACCTAAAGAAGCCAAAGAAGATGAATTGATGGCAAAAGAGGTGGAGCAAAAGCCAATAGAGATAAAGCCTCCTTTTCCTCTTGCGCACAAGAAGAGGCAATTTGATAAAAAAAATTTGCAAAATTTTTAGAAATTTTAAGAAACTTTATATTGACATTCCTTTTGCAGATGCCTTAATCCAGATGCCAAGCTATGCTAAATTTCTGAAGGAAATCTTATCAAACAAGAGGAAGCTAGAGGAGCATGAGACAACCAAGCTCACAAAAAAGTGCTCTACCATTTTACAAAACAAATTGCCACCAAAGCTTAAAGATCTAGGGAGTTTTTCTATTCCTTGCACTATAGGGTTAATTTCTTTCTTGAATGTGTTATGTGATTTAGGGGCAAGTATCAACTTAATATCTTTGTCTATTTTCAAGAAATTGGGACTTAGATAACCACAACCTACTACAGTATCCTTACAATTGACGGATCGATCGATTAAGTATCCAAGAGGTATTATGGAAGATGTGTCAGTAAAGGTTGATAAATTTGTATTTCTTATGGATACTCTGTGTTAAACATGGAAGAAAATATCGAAATGTCGTTAATTTTTGGAAAGCCATTTTTAGCGACTGGAGGGGCATTAATTGATGTAAGAGGAGGAATAGTAAAATTAAGAGCTGATGATGAAACAATAACCTTCAAAGTGTATAAAGCCACAAATCCCTCTAGTGAAAAAAGATATGCCATAGAGTGGAAATGATAGAGTGAACAACATATCTTAGGAAGGGGAATGTTAAAGCTGATAAAGACAAACTTAAAAAGTGGTGAGACTGAAAATTTACAAGAAACAAATTTGATAGTGGCCAAAAAGGATTCTTCTCCAATTCTTAATGTCAGCCTTTCCTTCAAAAGCTAAAATCTTAAGGGACTAGTCCATTCATTGTCACCAAAGCTTATCCTAAAGGAGCTATGAAAGTAAATCACAAGGATAAAGGCACATATGCAGTCAAATGGTAATAGTTGAAATATTATAAAGAAAGTGGATGGAGAAAAGGTAAAATCTCCATCCCATTGAATGATGTGGACTAAGAAGACCAATATCAAGTCAAGCTAAAGACTATAAACAAGCGCTTTTTGAGAGGTAACCCAAGTTATATCCTTTATTTCTCTTTATTTTTCATATTTTTTTTTTTTGTTTATCAAACTGATGTAATCTAACAATATTGTTTGAGGTTGTTTTATTATTAGCATTGGCTGTGGAGAATGTCTCTAAGTTTCAAATCTCAATAAATAAGTAAGCAAGGACACCTCACACAAAATAAGAGAAATAGTTCTAACTTTTTACTTTTCTCATTTGTCATTGAGGACAATGTCGATACTAGGTTAGGGGTGAAGAAAAGTTAAAACTAGATTGCATGAATGACAACATCATAACAAATTTTTGAATTTTTTTAGTTTAGTTTTAGTATGTGTGTTTAGTTAACTCATATGTCTATGATTATACTTAACTAGGATGAATGACTAGTATATGATGAGCTAGCTTTGTTTGATTTAGAAGTAAAGAGAAATACACACTAAGAAATTGAGACTCTTCAGTTTGAGATATGTATGGTTGATGACTAAACTTGAAAAGTTGATCGTGTGTTATGTTCATATATGCAAGTGACAAATTTGAAAACCCTTAGATGAACTTGACGATTGTCTGAACTGTGGTTGAACATGCATATTGCTAAAATCCTTAGATAGAATGAATATATAGATAAAGAAAACATCAAGGGCATGAATTAAAATTGCAACTACTCTAATGTCTTAGTTACTGAATAGGTTGAGAGTTAGCATGTCCACTATGAGTGAACTTCAAGTAGAAAGTGATTAGAGATAAAAGTATGCAAAGCACCTTAGGTATGTGATTAGTTGAGTGACCGGGTGATAGTATTACAAGTATCGATTACTCGCATAAAAAGACCAGTTCACAATCTAAAGAAACCAAATAAAACCCTAAAAAATTATGTGTTAAAGAAAAGAACAATAAAGAAAAATATTATTAGGCATGAACGAGCTTAAAAGTCATGACATCTAGGATTGAGGCATTGGTACTAATATATCAAGGAAGACAATTGAAATGGTTTGTCTAAGGAAACATATTTATAAAATTTGTTTTCAGTCACTTGTACATATGTATGCATGAATGGATATATTCTAAAATTTGGTTAATGGTTTGTGAAGGAGATGGAGTGAGAGTTTATATAAGTAGTGGTGTGTTGTTTTGAATTACTTTTAAAGAGGATGAGGGTGGTAAGTTGTGTACTAATTATTTGTTGTAGTTCATAAGACATTTGTGCGAGTTAACTATTGTGTTGTTATACATTATGTGTGCTTGCTATATTTCTTTCTTAGGATTAA
>JAJEJH010000960.1:0-61264 GCA_026122585.1 Anacardium occidentale | reverse complement strand
CTCCTCATAGTCCTCCTTCTCGGCACTCTGGTTGTCATCCAGCCATTCAAGGGCCTCCTTCACAGCCGTTTCAATCTTGTCTTTCTCATCAGAGTCGAGCTTGTCAGCAAGCTTGTCCTTGTCATTGATCTGGTTTTTCATGTTGTAGACGTAGGTCTCAAGGCTGTTACGGGCATCAATTCTTTCTTTCACCTTCTTGTCCTCCTCGGCAAACTCTTCTGCTTCACGAACCATTCGTTCAATCTCCTCCTGGCTGAGGCGTCCCTTATCGTTTGTGATGGTGATCTTCTCTGATTTTCCAGTGCCCTTATCTTCAGCCCTAACATTTAGGATACCGTTTGCATCAACTTCAAATGTGACTTCAATTTGAGGAGTTCCCCTGTTGGATCAATCGAACAGAATATCATTAGCTCCAAACAAAGAACGGCGGCAAACAGTTATAAACCTAAATAAATGCAGGGGCAAACCTAGGAGCTGGAGGAATTCCGCTAAGATCGAACTTTCCAAGCAACCTACAATCCTTTGTGAGACTCCTTTCACCCTCGAAGACCTAATATCAGAACGAACATGAGTAACTCAAAAAATTACCATCACTGCTCGATAAAGCAAAGACAATAAATACCTGAATGGAGACAGTTGTCTGCTGGTCCTGATAAGTAGTGAAAACTTGAGATTTCTTGGTTGGAATGACGGTATTTCTTGGGATCAACTTAGTCATCACCCCACCAACAGTTTCAATACCAAGAGTAAGTGGAGCCACATCCAAGAGAAGGATATCTGCAATCGTAACATAAATATATATTTGTTGGTTCATAATAGAAATCATCTTTTATCAAATATCAGCAAAAGAATAGAAAATGAGAGTTGGTACCTTTGGTTTCATCACCACCCTCTCCACTCAAGATGCCCCCCTGAACAGCAGCACCATAAGCAACAGCCTCATCAGGGTTCACACCCTTGTTGGGTTCCTTTCCATCAAAGTACTCTTTAAGAAGCTGTTGAACTTTTGGAATTCTAGTGCTGCCACCAACGAGAACGATCTCATCAATCTGGCTTTTCTGCAATCCGGCATCTTCCATTGCCTTCTTCACAGGTCCCATGGTCTTCCTGAACAAGTCATTGTTCAACTCCTCAAACCTAGCTCTGGTAAGTGGCTCAGAGAAGTCAACACCATCAAAAAGTGATTCAATCTCAACACGAATCTGGTGCTGACTGCTGAGAGCTCTCTTGGCACGCTCGCTTTCCCTCCTGAGTTTGCCGAGAGCCCTGTTGTCCTTACTGATATCCTTTCCATGTTTTTTCTTGATCAATTTAATGAAGTACTCCATAATTCTCTGATCAAAGTCCTCACCTGCAAGACAATGATCCATCAGCATGAATAAATCAACTAACATTTACACCATGAAACAAAATATTTCTTAAAACAAACTCAACTTCAGAATTACTTAAGATAAACCTATGTCACAAAAATGCAAGAAAAATCTTATACTAACAAAGGACATGAGAAAAGATAAGAGTTATGTACACACCTCCCAAATGAGTGTCTCCATTAGTTGAAAGAACCTCAAAAACACCATTGTCAATTGTCAAGATACTGACATCAAAAGTCCCACCACCAAGGTCAAAGACAAGGATATTCTTCTCACCACCTTTCTTGTCCAAACCGTATGCAATGGCAGCAGCTGTTGGTTCATTGATAATTCTTGCAACATTCAATCCGGCAATAACACCAGCATCCTTTGTAGCCTGTCTCTGGGCATCATTGAAGTAGGCTGCACAACAAAAAAAGTTGATGAGGAAAGTTACAACGATCATTTTAGTTAATCCTGTTCTTGCAAAATGCAGACTTGAATGAATAGACAAGCACAATATACTAACCAGGAACTGTAACAACAGCATCCTTTATCTTCTTCCCGAGGAATGCTTCTGCTGTTTCCTTCATCTTAGTCAGCACCATAGCACTGATTTCCTCAGGACTGAATACTTTAGTCTCGCCATCCTTAACCTTGACTTGAATATAAGGCTTCCCATCTTTGTTGATAATCTTGTAAGGAACAAGCTTCATGTCCCTCTGGACTTCTTTGTCCTCAAACCTGTCAAAATTCAAAATCCTCAGTTATCAGTAATTCCTCCGTAATCAATGAAAACATAAACCAGCACATTCCAAAAGATTCATTACTTTCTTCCAATAAGTCTCTTGACATCAAAAATAGTCCTTTCAGGATTAACAGCTGCCTGATTCTTTGCAGCCTCACCAATCAATCTCTCATTGTCAGTGAAAGCAACCCATGATGGGGTAATACGGTTTCCTTGGTCATTGGCTATAATTTCCACATGACCGTTCTTGTAAACACCAACACAAGAATATGTTGTTCCAAGGTCTATTCCAATAACTGTTCCCAACTTGGCAGCTTCCTCTTTTGCAATCGAAAGAGCAAATAGACCACCTGTTGTGCACCACGTGAAACATTACTACTAATAAACATTACATGCTTCCAAATGTATTAAAACTATTCAATCATAAAACAAGCCACCACAATAATATTATGAGCTTGACAATTCTTTTAATAACAAATTTTGATCATGGAATACATAATTAATGACGAAATAATATAACTCGATTACAGATGTTGCTTGTTTAACTATGATATCAACTTGCAGTCTTTAAACTATAACCATTTAGATATTTTATAGCTTTTCAAATAATCAGATCTAATGAAACATCGGCTTAACTATAATAATCATCACTTGAGATATAATGCATCAAAACCAGCAAAAATATCAGATCTAAACCACAGCTAAATCAATCAAAGAAGCGTCCATTTCCGGGCTCAATTTAAATCTCAAAGCATTAACAAGAAACTAGATCAACTACATTTCTCTCTCATACAAACAGCAATTCGGATCTAATAATTGTCGATTGTAATAAACTTTTTGCAGTTATAAGAAATAATACTCACCGAAGAAGACAATAGCGAACACAACAAGAGAACCGCGTGCTCTCCAAGAGCCGGCCATGGCGTGCTTTAAAGATTAAGCTTCGCCTCGCTTTCTCGCTCTCTTTCACTCTAAAATCTAAAACAGAGCTTCGCTTTGCTTGGGAGGGCTTCGCCGCTAGTTTTTTATGTCTTAAAGGGCTTATGGTTTCAACTGATGAAGGCGCGTGGAGGACTGACCCATTTATAGGCTCGTCATGCACATGTTAACGAAGTGCACGTCTTCAATCCAATGGAAGTGATACGAGAGAACATGTCATCCTTGGTGACGTGGACCAATCATATTAAAGATACACACACGTCGAGCCAATGAAATTAGCTCTCCTGTTGGGATAATCCTGGCCGTTCATTCTTCCACATCTTCGCGTGTCCGCTTACTTTTTCTACCAACTCTTTTGGGCCTAACATAAAACACTGACTTCAACTTCTTCAGCCCGTAGTCTAAACGGCTTGCCATTTTTAAATTTATGGATAATCACTTCATACACCCTAAGGTTTGCCGATATTACCCCACAACATTATTTTTCTCCATGCCTTCCCCCACCCCCCAAATTGCATGACATCTGTTGTGCGAGTTGAGTTGGATTTGAATTAAGTTAAATTCAAACATAAATTAACTCGACTTTAACTAGAATATATAATGATCAATTCGAATTCGAATAAGTAAAAAATGATATTAAAACATTATTGATGAGATAGATATTTATCATTGACAAAATAAAAAGAGGTTCAATCTAAATTCAAACCAAATTAAAATTTTAATTTGAATTGGCCAAATGAATAATTCTTACCAAAGATTTCCTTAAATGACAGTCTCACTCAATAAATTTTAAAAAAATCAAATATCTACCATTCTTCTAACTTTATTAATATTTATAAAAAAAAAAAACCAAAATATCTTCTACAAAAATAAATGATATTAATATTAAAATAATAAAAAAATTAAAAAAAATTTAATTAAAATTTTTTAAAATTAATCACTATTGTCAACAACACTGTCGACGATAATGATAACTGTCAACATAATCAAGTAATCGAAAACAGTTATTTAATTTTATTAACGATCAGATATAACTACCTTAACATCGGAAGAGGTTAGGAAAAGACCAAAAATGACTTACATGCATGAAACCGATCATTTTCAGTCATTCTAAATGACTGAGGTCATCATCACTGATAGCAGTGACTACTGTTAACCTAATCAGATAACCAATTTCATTGGCAATTGAATCTAACTGTCTTTGTCAAATTTTTTACGGTCAAATCTAGTCATTAATGAAACTAACCACCTAGTTAGATTAATGGTAGCTATAACTACTGACAACGGTGATTACTTTTTTTTAATTTTTATTTTATTTTTAAATTTTTATTAAAATTTTATTCTTTTAATATTATTTTATATTTTTTATATTTTTAACTTTTTATTCACAAAAATGAAAATATTTATATGACTAGACCGTTAAATTTAATAATTTGTTTTATTAAATAGATAAGTATTTAATTTTTTAAAAGTTTTTGAATGAAAATTTGTCATTTAAAGAAACTTTGAGTAAAAATAAATCGTTTTGCCATTTGAATTCAGTTTTAATAAACTTAAACACTAAATCGAATAAAATTAACTTAGTTTCGATTCAATTTAACATGAAAATCTTGAAGATTTAAATTAAATATAAATTAATACTAAATCATATATTTAATTATTATAATTGGTATCTAATTTCATATTCATTATAACTATTATACTTTTATTTCCTTCAACTAAATTTAACTGCGGACCTAACATTCCAAAAACAACACAGTCTGCTCCCAAGTCAACAAATTTTTTAAAGTCGAGTCAAAGCAAACTTTCCTTTTATATTTTCATGTAAAAAAATGAAATTCATACTTTTTGTTTCTTTCGGTTCCTAAATTTATTTTTGGACCATATTTTATTAATAATGTATAAAACTTGACCAAATAATGATTAATGAACTAATTAAAAATTAATGTACAGTAATTACATAAATCACAACTGTAATAATAACCGTGATGATAATAGTTTCAATGCAATCCCACCATCCGCTAAAGCGCGTGTTCAACGTTAACCAATGAAATCAAGTATCCTGCTGTCTCTGCACGCGGACCCTCAACGACTCTTGAGCACGACGTTTAACCACGCGACGACGCGCAGAAAACTAAGCGTAGCACAGTCTGAAAACCAATTAGAAAAATCCATGGTTTTACCATTGTTATTATTATTTTTAAATCAAAATCTCTTGTGTTTTATTGACAGTCTTTCGCTGCCTTTGCTCGTCACTCTGCTAGGGTTTCAGAGTCGCCGCTTCTTTTTATTTCTCTCAAATCGATCGCTTACTCGCTGCGTTTCTCCGAGTCGACTCATCAACTCGATGTAAGTCCTCTTGATCTCGAAGTTACGTTTTTGCGCCTGGTTAGTTTATATTGTTTTTTTAGGTCAAGGTAAGTTTATGCTGCTGCCTTTTTTAGTAAATTATTTATGCATTGTTGGGTTACCGAGAAAGAGCTAGGAAATTAGTTGCAAACCAAGTTGCTTATGTTTTGAGTCTGACTTGAGTTTCGACCATCGGTTTAGTTTCTAAAAAATTGGGTATGTGCGTTTGGGCGTTGAGAATTTGAAAATGAATGAATAGCGGTAACGTTGTGATTTATGATTGTTACGACTGTGTCAATGAAATCTATTTAAGTTCAGCTGAAGGTTGGTGAAGTTGACCATTCGCTGTCAGTATAAGATGAAAAATAAGAAGATGTACAGGAAGAAAAATAAGATGATAGCCAATCCGTATAAGAAGAAAAATAAAAATTAATATTCACTGACCCAGGTTTATAGGATTATCTGGTTTTGTGGAGTCGAGCTTTCCTATTTGAAAAGAACAGAAAGTGAAGCTTGGCGTGTTTACTTCACTTTCTGGACACCAATGTAGTATTATTTTATAAAGTTGTACATGATTTTATATTCCCTTCCCCTCTATAGAAGACTAGTGTTGTTTACTGAGGTTCTTAATTTATGCTTCATCCTGTGAACCTAATGCTAGGAGTACATATGGTGTTTTATGTGTATTATTTTGTTATTTTATGTGTATTATTTTGTTATTCTTATTGATCTAATGTGTTAAATTCAGATTTTGATGGCTGCCGAAGTTACCCAAATTCTTTTAAATGCACAAGCAGTGGATGGCACTGTGAGGAAGCAAGCGGAAGAAAACTTAAAACAATATCAGGAGCAAAATCTTCCTGGATTTTTACTCTCCCTTGCTGTGGAATTGGCTAATGAAGAAAAACCTGTTGAGAGTCGAAAATTAGCCGGTTTGATCCTCAAGAATGCATTGGATGCCAAAGAACAACATCGGAAGTTTGAGCTTGTACAAAGATGGTTGACATTGGACCCCTCTGCCAAAGTCCAGATTAAATCGTTGTTACTAAAGACCCTCTCTTCTCCTGCACATGATGCACGGTCAACAGTATCTCAAGTCATTGCGAAGGTAGCAGGCATTGAGTTGCCACATAAGCAGTGGCCTGAGCTAGTTGGAGCTCTTTTGTCAAATATTCATCAGCTTCCGGCTCACACAAAGCAGGCCACCCTTGAAACTCTTGGGTATATCTGTGAAGAAGTTTCCTCAGATGCAGTAGATCAGGATAATGTAAATAAGATACTTACAGCTGTTGTTCAGGGTTTGAGTACATCTGAGAGTAACAATGATGTAAGACTTGCTGCTACACGAGCATTGTACAATGCCCTTGGTTTTGCTCAGGCAAATTTCTCAAATGACATGGAACGTGACTACATCATGAGAGTTGTCTGTGAGGCTACACTTTCTCCAGAAGTGAAGATTAGACAGGCAGCTTTTGAGTGTTTGGTTGCAATTTCGTCAACCTACTATGAGAAACTGGCTCCATACATGCAAGATATATTCAACATCACAGCAAAGGCTGTGAGAGAAGATGAGGAACCAGTAGCTCTACAAGCAATTGAGTTTTGGAGTTCAATATGTGATGAAGAAATAGATATATTGGAAGATTATGGAGGCGATTTCAGTGGGGATTCTGATATTCCTTGCTTTTACTTCATTAAGCAAGCACTCCCTGTTCTAGTTCCCATGTTATTGGAATTGCTTCTCAAGCAGGAAGAGGATCAGGATCAGGATGAAGGGGCATGGAATATTGCAATGGCTGGAGGCACATGCTTGGGTTTGGTTGCTCGAACAGTTGGAGATGATGTTGTCCCCCTTGTTATGCCATTTGTTGAAGAAAACATAGCAAAACCAGATTGGAGGCAGAGAGAGGCTGCAACATACGCATTTGGTTCCATTCTGGAAGGCCCATCTCCTGAGAAGCTTGTGCCTCTTGTTAACATTGCTCTGAACTTCATGCTTACTGCCCTTATGAAAGATCCAAATAACCATGTGAAGGACACTACTGCATGGACTCTTGGAAGAATGTTTGAATTTCTGGATGGGTCAACTTTGGAGACACCTATAATCACTCAAGCTAATTGCCAACAGATCATTAATGTTCTGCTACAGAGCATGAAAGATGTTCCAAATGTAGCCGAGAAAGCCTGTGGTGCTCTTTATTTCCTAGCCCAAGGTTATGAGGATGCAGGATCATCATCTTCGCCTCTTACTCCCTTTTTCCAGGAAATTGTTCAGGCTCTTCTTACTGCAACTCACCGGGAAGATGCTGGAGAATCTCGCCTCCGAACAGCAGCTTATGAAACTCTGAATGAAGTTGTTAGGTGTTCTACTGATGAAACAGCTTCAATGGTGATGCAACTAGTTCCACTTATTATGATGGAGCTGCACCAAACTCTTGAGGGACAAAATCTCTCATCTGATGAGAGGCAAAAGCAAAATGAAATACAGGGCCTTCTTTGTGGTTGCTTGCAGGTCATCATACAGAAGCTAGGATCATCTGAGCAAACAAAGTATGTCTTCATGCAGTATGCAGACCAGATGATGGGCCTCTTCTTAAGAGTATTTGCTGTTCAAAGTGCCACAGCTCATGAGGAGGCTATGCTTGTCATTGGAGCTCTTGCCTATGTGACAGGTCCAGATTTTGCAAAATACATGCCAGAGTTTTACAAGTTTTTGGAAATGGGTCTCCAAAATTTTGAGGATTACCAGGTCTGTGCCATCACAGTAGGTGTGGTGGGGGATATCTGCAGGGCTCTGGAGGAAAAGATATTGCCTTACTGTGATGGGATTATGACCCAACTCCTGAAGGATTTGTCAAGCAATCAGTTGCATAGATCTGTGAAGCCTCCAATTTTTTCATGCTTTGGTGACATTGCTTTGGCAATTGGTGAAAGCTTTGAGAAGTACTTGATGTATGCTATGCCCATGCTTCAGAGTGCAGCTGAGCTATCTGTACGTACATCAGGTGCTGATGAAGATATGATGGAGTATACCAATTCTTTGAGAAATGGAATCTTGGAGGCATACTCGGGTATCTTTCAAGGTTTCAAGGGTTCTCCGAAAACCCAATTATTAATGCCCTATGCACCTCATATTCTTCAGTTCTTAGATAGTTTGTACCGGGAGAAAGACATGTAAGCATTATGGGGATCCAGACTCTTCATTTATTTTCTTAATTTTAAAAATTTATATTGGCAATGCCTAACTTCTTTGTTCTCTTCAGGGATGAGGTGGTGACTAAGACAGCAATCGGGGTTCTTGGAGATCTAGCAGATACCCTTGGTAGTAGTGCAGGTCCCTTGATTCAGCAATCCATGTCAAGTAGAGAATTTCTAAATGAATGTTTATCAGCAGAAGATCATATGATTAAGGAATCTGCTGAATGGGCCAAGTTGGCCATCAGTAAGGCAATTTCCTTTTGAGGCAAAGTGCTACCACATATATTCTAGTACTTGCATGCATTTGGATGTGTCGAGTTGGTTTATGGATTTGCATACCCTGAGTCAGGTAATCACCATTTTGTGCACAAATGTCTTGATTGTTTGGCAGTCAGTATTTCACATTGGCAGGATGAAAGAAGTGGAACAACTAGAGTTGTAAGGGTTTAGATAGGATAGATCCCAATCACACCCTCCCGGTGTTGTCTGTCTACAATGGGTCACCAACAGCAACAAAATATGAAATGAATGGTGCTGAAGTTTTGGTTTAGGAATTGGGACAGTTTTAGCAGCAGTGGTAAAAACCACATTTCCCCTTTTTTTTTTTTTTTTTGTTGTTTTTTTATTTTCTCCAAAATTGGGAGTCCTGAAAAGTATTGCATTGTTACGTGCCAACAATTGTCACAGAGTTCTTCTCGTCGTATGTACTCATTCTGTATACTTGCTCTTAATGTGGGATTTGTGAGAACCACATAATCTTAGGGTATTCAAATTATGCATTTGTCATATTTCATTATATTTATAATAGATTTCATTGGGTCTCTTCCTTTCTTTCATGTACAAATTAGTGATCTGGTTCTTTAATTCAAATTAAATATTCAATTACCTTTCATATGTTCTATCACTGAAAAGTTGGTGATTTGAGGAGTGATACAATAATTGGATTCTATCTTTGAGTGAGTCTCATGGAGAGTGACCTTTTTTTTCTTAAAAATATTTCCATGGGACTCGGGGTGGACCCTCTTCAGCTCAAACAAGTTGATCTGAAATTAGAGTTTTGGTTTAATAAGTCGGTTTGAAATCAGGTCATTTATTTTTTGAAGGCATAATTCACCTGGTCAAACAGTTTTATGGAGATAAGTTTGAATTCAAATTGAGTTATGAATTTGATTTAGGATTGAGTCAACCCTGGGTCGATTGAATTCATACCTCAGCGGGGACTGCTCCAGATTCTATTTAATTATTTGGAAAGCTACTTTTCGGAGAAATTGACCCTCTATGCGTAATGGTCCGTCTCTTCGTAGTATCGGTTTATGAAAAAAATTCTTAATTACTAAGTTAATGTAGGAGCCCTGATTTCAGAATCTGTCCAATAGCGAGAGTCCGTGTAGGCACCTGTCCAATCAAAAGAGTCCACATAGATAGCCAGGAAAATGTCCAAGCAAAGCTTTATCACAGAAACAACGTATGTAAATAATATATTATCATATAATTAAATAAATTTTATTATAATTTTATTTTTATCTATATAAATAAATTTTGTAATTTTATTTATATATAACATTTATAAATAAATAAAATAATTATATCATTCAATTATATATTTAAATAAATAAATTTATAAAATTTGTTTAAATTTTATTCTAACTTTGTTCTTACTGTGATCCATTTTCCTTCCACAGCAAAATTGTGATTGCAGTTACTCGGCGACGTCATTATCCCTGTTGAGTAGATACTCCTCCCTCTCACTGCAAGATAATTCATTCAGTTCCATTAACGAACTCAAATATAAAGACGCACGCAATCTTGCTTTAACTCACTCACTCTATTCTCTCTGTTTGCAGAAGCATTGAATTTGGAAAACCTAACCCTAAACTCGGAGAAAATCCTTAAATTAATGGCGATCGCTACGTTCTCTCCTTCATTTTGTTGCACTCGCACTGAGTCAAGTCGACTCACTCGCTTCTCTTTAATTCATTCTCACAAACTCCCGAGCCGAGTCCGCATCGTCTCTCGTCATAATTCATCCAACAACTCGGTCTCTCCGGCCGACCACAACAGCAACAACAACGACAAGGAAAGTAGTGACATCAATAGCGAAGAATACGAGCACCATCACAAAGCCTTTTTGCGGAGTCGTAGAAAGGGGTCTCCGGTGTTCGTGAAGCTTCCGGAAGATATGAGGTGGGCTGGAGGAACGTTGAAACGAAAGAGGGCCATTACGCAGTCTTTTAAGGCGCTGGCGGCGGCTGGCGTTGAGGGTGTGGTGATGGAGGTGTATTGGGGAGTGGTGGAGAAGGCTCGTCCGGGGATTTATGACTGGGGTGGTTACCTTGAAATAGTTGAATTGGCTAGCAAATGTGGTTTGAAAGTTAGAGCTCTCTTTGCCTTTCATGAGACTGGCACTGGCCCCGACGACCGTAACTGGTAATTACTTTTTCTTTATGTCAACCAAGACATTCTTAATTAGCTTTAATTGTACCGGAAACGTCTCCAATTAATCTTGGAAAGAAATAATTGTTCTATTAAAAGATTTGCATGCAATGCAATCAAATGATTTTTCTGCATGTAAGATGTAACAACAAATAGGAGATACTTTCTTTTCAGATACTGATGATCGGTAACTTTTTCCTTTTGTGCATTGAAGGATTTCTCTACCCAAATGGGTGCTTGAAGAGATTGATAAAGATCCAGATTTAGCATATACTGACAGATTTGGAAGAAAAAGTATGGAATACATTTCTCTTGGATGTGATTCTCTACCTGTTCTGCAGGGGCGATCACCAATCCAAGCATATACAGATTTGATGAGGAACTTCAGAGACACCTTCAAACCTTTTCTTGGTGTTATTATCACAGTGAGACTACTAATCATAGTTTGATTTATTGCTTTGTCATTGATGCAGAATTGCAAAACATTTGATTTATAATCTGGCTTGTGTAATATAATTGTTTATTCTACAGGGAATTCAAGTTGGCATGGGTCCTGCTGGTGAACTAAGGTATCCTTTTTGCCCTTCTCAGAAGCTAAAACTGGGCTGGCGCACACGTGAACTTGGAGAGTTTCAATGCTATGATAAGGTAGGTGGAAAGGTTGAGCATTAATTGTTGAACTTATGCTATAATGATCATTTTACTCTTTAATAGTGTATTTTTGAGTTCTGATGTCCTTGATAATATATTGTTAACCACTGTTTCCATGTGGTTTCTTGTTCATTGATGGAGACAGTATATGCTTGCTTCTCTGAATGCTTGTGCCAAAGGGATTGGAAGGTGTGAATGGGGAGATGGAGGTCCTCCTAGTGTCGGCAATTTGACGCAAGACCATGAGAAAACTGAGTTTTTCAGGAGCCATGAAGGTTCTTGGAATACAGAATACGGCAATTTTTTCCTGGAGTGGTACTCAGGGATGCTGCTTCTTCATGGAGAAAGGTTATGTAGGGAGGCTGCAACCATTTTTCGAGGTGCTAGAGTTGATACATCAGCAAAAATTGGTGGAATCCACTGGCATTATTATACAGAGTCTCATCCCTCTGAGCTAACAGCTGGCTATTACAATACTTCAGGCAGAGATGGGTACATGCCAATTGCTCGCATGTTTGCCAGGTATGGTTTTACTATGTGTTGCTCGTGTTTTGAAATGCAAGATGTGCATGAGAAACATATGAACCCTCTCTGTAGCCCAGAGGGTTTTCTTAGGCAGCTCCTATTGGCTGCAAGGATCTGTGACATACCCTTTGAAGGTGAAAATTTTGCAACTGATTTAGATGATGATTCATTTCAACATATGCTAAAGATGTCAAAGTACTACTCAGATGGTATTCAAAAGCCCTCTTTCTCATTCAACTTTGTAAGGATGGATAAAAACATGTTTGATTACAATAACTGGATTCGTTTCACTCATTTCGTGAGGCAATTGTCTGATACCGGCAGTTTTCGAGCCAAGTTAGATTTTAGAGGCGATATACGGCCATCTTCATCTACCGTATCAGATGCCACCAAAGTTGGGGTAACTGTTGCATATTGTTAATGAACATACCATTGATTTGCTGTGTATACCCCTACACATGATTCAATAATATCTTATTTATTGTTGTGAATTGTGTAGTGATGCTGCTCCGTTGTTCATTTCCCATGTTCCAAGCCTTCTTAGGGACAGTTTCCTTGGTGTATGATGATAAATTGCCTTCCTGTTATTTTTTTGAATGGTTGGCTCCTTTTTCTGGTACATCTTTTCCACTTCGAGCTGTGGAACACGATGTCTTCTGTTTCAAGTTGTAAATAATTGTTAATCCTTCCTTGGGCCTTCTCAAAATCTCCCAAATATTTTACCGAAAATGGGTATTCATGTGACCACTAAAATAAATTACTTCTGGTTCAAGCCATTGCAGTTTGGCTTTCAGTCTTGGTACCTCTTCAATCTCATGGATCATACGGAAAACAAAGTATATATGATACATTTAACCCGGTTATCTTATCAATAGGTGAGTTGATAGTAATTGCTGTCAAGACACCCCACATCTCTTAATGACAACAATATGAAAAGCCATCACCACGAAGATGGCTTTGAAATAAAGCAATAGCTTTTCTTGGTAACTTCTTGTCTACAGAACTGGAATAATGATATTGTGTATTTATTTTAGCTGGCATTAGAGCCTGTCAAGGCATGAGTATTTCTTCAAGTTTATGAAGAAAAAGCTGGGGAAGGTTGAGTGGTCAACTTTATTAAGGTGCTGTGACTTGTTTTGATATGACTCCCACCATTCAATAAATCATGACTTCACTGGCCAAACTGTGTAGGGGCCCTCTCAATAAAAGATGACCATTGTTTCATACCATAAAAATTGAGATTGAAAACCAGAGGAGAAAATGCACATCATCTAGCAATATTTTTGAAAGCAGACTCGACGTCGACTTAGGGACTGTTTAGCTCAATCGATGTTCAAATTGTTTGATTGTATTCGATTATTAACTGTTTAAAAATAATATTTCAAATAATTTTATATAATTAATCATTAAATATATAAAATTGAGTTGTTCATGAATATAAATTTAATTTGAAGATATATATATATATATATATATTCAAAATTGATAAACGAAGTTTTGGGTTCAAATTCTAATAATGATTGGCTATCCAGCTGGTTATTTAGCTTCCAATGAGCATATTAATATATAGATGTTTATGTCCTGTTTATAGGTTTGGTGACAGCTTCAACATCTCTTCCATTCTAAAATGCGTAGTCTCTGCTTTTCAATTGCCCAACTATACCAAAACTGTTTCAAATGTAAACATTGGCCATGGGCGCTGAAGATGGCCTCTCTATATATTTGCTTAAACAGTTAAACCCTTGTATGGAAGTGAGTGGTCTTACTGTATGTTGATCATGTTCCGAAGCTGAGACCACTCGAAACTCCAAACACAAGTTCATATAATCTATGAGAGCTGGCCGCTGAAGAGCTTCAATGGGGTCATTTATTACATATAATAAAATGCTGCTCTTTGGGTCTTCAACTTCATTAGGATTAGTTAATGAGTCTTTATATCATCTCCAGCATGACTAATGACTCCATTAATTAAGATTAAGTTACTAAATATAGCATAATGGAGCGGATGAATTAAAACGCAGTGGAGTCCCCTTAAAACGACAGAGTTACTGCGTCAAGCAGTTAGTTCGGTTGCCAACCTTTTACCGTCTACTGTAAGGCTGACAGTTAACGTACGTAACGGAAACTCGGAATACAGTGGTGGTATTACCAAAACGCCCCTATCGCTCTTCTGAATTTCAGTTGAGAATGGTGTCATGTTCAAATCTTCAATCACTGGCTTCTCTCTCAACTCTCTCTTCTTCTTTCTTCAATAATTTAAATTCAAGTTTGTTCACCTACTTTGCTCTCATTTCATTTTTCTCAAATTTTGATTCTTTTTTACTTTAATTTTCGCACTATCGAGTCCCAACCATGCCCGGTTTGGTCTCCGTCAAGACTCCGCCGGACATTGTGCCTCCGCGGATCTCCGTCTCCGAGATCCGACCTGAACAGACAGCACCCACTACTCCAATTCCGAGGCCCAAGCCTCCATCTCCTTCTCCTTCTCCTTCTTCCCGATCGAAGCTGCCCAGTCCCAGTCCGGCCCAAACTCGATCCGGGAACAAGAAGCCTCCTCCCGACGTCAACGACGTCTCGCTCGACAACCCGGATCTCGGTCCTTTCCTTTTGAAACTCGCACGTGACACTATTGCATCTGGAGAGGGTCCCACCAAGGCCTTGGACTATGCCATCCGAGCTTCGAAGTCGTTCGAGCGATGCGCCGCGGCTGAAGACGAGCCGAGCCTGGACTACGTCATGAGCTTGCATGTACTGGCCGCGATTTATTGTAGTCTCGGCAAGTTTGACGAAGCTGTACCGGTTCTGGAGCAGGCGATTTCGGTGCCGGACACGGCTCGTGGCGCGGATCACGCACTGGCGAAATTCTCGGGTTACATGCAATTGGGGGACACGTATTCGATGTTGGGTCAAGTGGATCGGTCCATTGGTTGTTACGAGGAAGGCTTAAAGATTCAGATCGAGTCCTTGGGAGACACGGATCCCAGAGTTGGAGAAACTTGCAGGTATTTATTTATTTGTTTATTTTTAATTTTCTATTTGTTAGATATTTATTGAACTGAGCTTGAGAAACTCCATTCAAGAAATTGACATGATTATATTTAGAAAATTTTGGGAGATTTGAGATTGTGAAATTTTGGTCAGTGATTATTCTTTGAACTTGTTCCTAAATATCGGATTGCCGTTTTTAGAAAATACAAAAAGTGAATTGTTTTACTATCTTTGAGGAAATAAATGTTTACAATCAGTCAGGTGGAACATTTATCATGTGTTTGGATCTTGGAAGTTAAAACCATTTACAAGGTTTTCATTTCATTATTGATTGAATTTATATGCATTAGTTTGCTACTCTTAAAAATGTGTGTCTTTCCTAAGTTTGTGTACATATATAAATATATATTATTGCAATATTATCTTTTTTTTGGAAATGGCAGATACTTGGCTGAGGCTCATGTTCAGGCAATGCAGTTTGGTAAAGCTGAAGAATTGTGCAAGAGAACTCTTGAAATTCATCGTGCTCACAGCGAGCCAGCATCTCTTGAAGAGGCAGCTGACCGCCGACTGATGGCTCTCATATGTGAGGCCAAGGGAGAATATGAAGCGGCTCTTGAGCACCTTGTCTTGGCAAGTATGGCAATGATTGCAAATGGACAAGATAATGAGGTTGCTGCTATTGATGTTAGCATTGGGAACATTTACCTGTCTCTCTGCCGCTTTGATGAGGCTGTCTTCTCATACCAGAAGGCACTCACTGTATTCAAATCTTCAAGGGGTGACAACCATCCTTCAGTAGCCTCCGTCTTTGTACGCCTGGCTGACCTGTACCACAAGACTGGAAAGCTGCGTGAGTCAAAATCCTATTGTGAAAATGCACTGAGGATATATGCAAAACCTGTGCCTGGAACTACCACTGAAGAGATTGCTGGTGGGTTGACAGAAATTTCTGCCATTTATGAGTCTGTGGATGAGCCTGAGGAGGCACTGAAACTCTTGCAGAAGGCAATGAAGTTATTGGAGGATAAACCAGGGCAGCAAAGCACTATAGCTGGAATTGAAGCTCGGATGGGAGTAATGTTTTACATGGTTGGGAGGTATGAAGAAGCTAGGAACTCTTTTGAGAGTGCTGTAGCAAAACTTAGATCAAGTGGGGAGAAGAACTCAGCCTTCTTTGGGGTTGTATTGAACCAGATGGGATTGGCTTGTGTACAGTTGTTCAAGATAGATGAGGCTGCTGAGTTGTTTGAAGAAGCTAGGTTGATACTGGAACAGGAGTGTGGACCATGTCACCAAGATACTCTTGGATTATATAGCAATCTTGCTGCTACATATGATGCTATGGGGAGGTAATATATCACTGAAAACTATTCTGCTTTTTGTTGATTTGTCTGGACTGCCAATATCAAATATATTGATTGGATTTGTCCTAGTTTGTATCATTTGTAATTAATTTAATTTAATAGCTTCATGGTGAGGATTGTATTCATATCTTACAGTGTCACCAAAAATGTGGCAAGGCTGAATCTCTTAGTTCCCTACATATTCAGCAACAGGACACAATCTGTTGAGAGGTCATTACAATTTCATGGTGGAATTGTAGAAGGATTGGACCCAGCAGAAAACTTTATTTCTTCATGAGTTGACTCTGCTAGATAGTTTGAATAGTACAGTGATATGTTTCTGCAAGTTGAATTGGAGAAGTTTGAATAATACAGTGATATGTATCCTCATGTCATCAGTATGGCTGATGCATGATTTGTCCCTCTGGCTTTATTATATATTACCTAAAAAGAAAGTCTCTCTAAGGTTGTCATAATTCATAAATATCAAGAGTGAGCTTGATTTGGAGTGATGCTCAAATGTATATTTTGTATATGGAAAATTGGTGTCATGTGAAATGTGATTCTTTCGGTGTATCCATTTCACCTAGTAGAATTGGAGGGATTATAGTTTGGAATGCAAAAAGTTATTCTATCTGTTTGACTTGTTAATCTGTTTGTTATTCAGTTGCTCAAGATCAGAATTCAAGTATATATCTGATGTTGAACCTTATTTGATGAAATAACTGCAGAGTAGAAGATGCCATTGAGATCTTGGAGTATGTTCTTAAATTAAGAGAAGAAAAGCTGGGAATTGCAAATCCTGATTTTGAGGATGAAAAGAACAGGCTAGCTGAGCTCCTAAAGGAAGCTGGCAGGGCCCGAAATAGAAAAGCAAAATCACTCAAAAATCTCATTGATCCTAATTCAAGGAGGACAAAGAAAGAGGTGACAAAGAGATGGCCAGGCTTGGGTTTTAGGAATTGAACATACACAAATTATCCCTATTGATTCACTCTGTGACACACACGCTTTGTAACATAAAAGATCATGTATAGTGTCAGTTGTCAAAGTTGTTATTTGGTGAGGTTTCCTGATTTCCAAGCTTTGATATTTTTAATTGTTTTGTTGAATATCTGTGTTGTGCCTTTGAATTATTGGCTGAGAAGAACATCCATCTGTGTGAATAAATTTAAGAAGAATGTTTTGATCTCTATGTTTCTCTGCTCAGATGTCTGTTACCACATGCCTTAAACTCTACCATTTAGACTGCAAAAATGAATATGATATATGATTGCATTATCAGAGCAGAAATGATGAAACATTGTTCTGCATGCATCTGTATTTCTTATGGTTTCGGCTGATGCAATGAAACAGATCATATTATGCAACTTACACATCTTATAACCAGAAATTGTCAGTTGATTAAGTGATTTTACCTGCAAAACTATGGCTTTCAGGCTTAGAATAAACAGTGACCGGTTAAGGTTTCAGTTTTGATAGAACTTTGTCTTGACAATCATGTACTACAATTCCCTAGATGGAAAACTTGGCATGCCTTTGTTAGAGTCTCCTTGTTTTATCACCATTTTTATGTAATTCAAGTACAAGATCTGCACAGCCCATGTTTCAGAGATCTTGCGTCTTTTTAGCCAGACAGATTTGGGGCCTATATTTCGTTTGTCATTTCTCTGTCCCGATCATGAAAATGCTTCCATGGAACCCATGTAACCTTTCACTATTTACACTTGACTCCTGAGCAGAACCGATCAACCAACCAATCAAGTGCATGGTTAGAATTATTTTCTCAATTATTATCAGCTGGTTGTAAACCAACAAGAATATATATTTATTTGTTTTTCCCATAAAATCCTAGTGATGCTCTCAAAAAAGAAGAATAAAACAGGCATCAAAATAAAACTTCTGAAGGAATTATATTTTTGTGACATATGCTTATCCCACCTTATGAGAATACGATCGAAATAGATGGATCATAGATTTGCTTTTTAACTCGACCAAATTTGACAAATAAAAGAGAGGAAGAGAGAAGGCATAACTATTGCTTTTAGATCCTGAGCGGGCATTGACGGGCGAAAGGTCGGTCCCTTTAATTGATGAATTATTCGTTAGGGGAATAGAAAAAGAATGTAAGAGGTTGGACCATCATATATTTGAAAAGGCCAAAAGACATTTTCCCACCCATAGTTTGAGGCGGGGACAGAGTCCCACCCGCCAAGTTTAGAAAGCCCAGATTCCCACCCGTTGACTGTTAAATCTAACAGTCAACAGTAATTCCAGGGGCAATTTTGTCAATTAAAATTAGTAATATTATAAAATAATATTAAAATTATAAAATTTAAATTTTTATAAAATTATGTACAATTTAAATTTAAAATATTAAATCGGGCCACTGCCGCTGCAGCCGGGGCGACGCGGCCGGGCGAAGAATAGCACAGGGCCGCCCGCCACTGGGCCAAAGCAAGGAGGCCGACCGCCTCCTCAATCGATGGTTGACTGCCGCCTCTTTAGCGAGGCGCCGTGATCTAGCCGCTCGCCGTAAACGCGAGATGCCTTCTGTATGGCCTCTAATGGCTTCTCGCTGCCAAGGTTAAAAGAGGAGGCGTGCTGTGACCGTCAGCTCTCTCGTCTATTAGGGAGGCCGTGATCTGCTCTTATAAACTGTGTGTGGGCTCTGAACGGCCACCCGGTGTTGTTTTATCAGCGTACCACCGCATTGCCGCTACCGCAATGGTAATGGTTTTTAATTTAAATAATTTTTTATAATTTTATAAAAAATTTTAAATTTTTTTATAATTTTAATATATTTTAATATTATTTTATATTTTTTATTAATAAGGGCATTTTTGTCATTTCATAAAATTAGGTTAATGAAATTGGATGGAAATTGGATGAAGGGTGGGAGTCCGGGCTTTTTAAACTTGGCGGGTGGGACTTTGTCTCCTCCTCAAACTATGGGTGGGATTATGTCCTTTGGCCATTTGAAAAATCTATCTTGTACCTCCATGTTGTGTCAATTTTATCTTAAACAACTTCATCTGATGCCTATTTCCTTGTTCTCACTCCCAACAATCTTGTCTCCGACAACTTAATTTCATAAAAATCAGATCTCCGAATAATCTATCTTGTGACAAATTTGTTTCCAGTAGTTCAATCTTGTGCCGATTTTATCCCGGACAACTTCATCCAATGTCTATCTCCTCATTCTCACCCACAATAATATTGTCAGAATCAAACATTTCAACCATTTCCAATCTTGTCTGATGACAGAGACATCCAGATTATTGATGGTCAAATCCGACTTTTAAATAAATTAAAAGGCTGTTTTCTGTCACTTGGTAGGGTTAAATTCGGTCACTGTTGTCAATAACGCTACGACAGTAGTAATTGTTTCGTTATATATATATTTTTTATTTTTTAATAATTTTTTAAAATTGTTATTATTATTTTATTTTTAATTTTAATTCAAAAAGACAAAAATACTTTTCTGACGGGTGAGTATTTAACTTTTAAAATTTTTATACGAGACATAAAAACAAAATCTTGGATGATAATATATCATTCGACCTAATGACAACCGATGGACCATGGCATAAAAACAAGAATAATAGCCATCTTCCTTCGCGTAATATCCACTCCATTATTTGTTACTTATGACACATTTTTAGTGAAAAAAAAAAGAAAAAAAAAAAAGGAATTGCATAAATATGGCAAGAATGGAGATATGTGCGAGACACTGAATAGCGCAAAACTTTTCAATAAATTCTTAAATTAAATAAAAGAATTATTGATCGTTATCATGGTCAAGTGGCACACTAAGAAGGATCAAGAATATGATATTATCAACTTGCCCCTATTCTGCAGGCACAACTAAATTTTTATGTATTAATAATTATATTCTGTTTTTCATTGAGAGGTCTAGAAGGCTGACTGAGACCTGAGGATGAGAAAAATTTCCTATATTAATAAGACACGGCCTATCTTGTCTTCTTTTATTCTTGTTCTTCGCATCTTTTCGACAAAATATTCATTAACTTCGCTCAACATGTTCCACTAATAATACCCACTTTAAAATTCAATATGATTTATATGGCAATTAAGGTACTGAAATATATTCTTTCACACTCTCTTAATTATTCATCAAAATTATGCAAATTTTCATTTCTACATGGCAGAATAGGGAGACCACTTAGCCATAACGAACCCCTCCTATTGATTAGGTGCGCATTCAAGTCCAGTTTAATTGAAGTTTGAATTAAGGTTCGGTTTGAAAGAGTCACATTTAAGTTGAAACTTTAACTCAATAATTCAGTTCGAGCTCGATGCGTCACCAACAACTTTTCATTAAAGTTCTTCTTCTTCAACGATTTTTTTCTTTTTTGACCATTTTTCTTCTTTTTTATTGGTGGTATTTGTAATACCCACATGTATATCTTAGGGGCATAATAGTCTTTTTATGTTGAGAAGTTTGATTAATAGTAATTTAGTTAAGAGTCATGGGGTACAAACTGCAAAATTTAAAAGTCTGGTATATCATGATCAATTGTTAAACCTCAAATACTAAATGACAAATAAATATAGAAGAGGATTGGGTGGGGTGGGGTAAGGTAAATAGGTTAATTAATAATTTTTTAAAAACTTAAAGATTTTTCGTAATCACTAAGTAACTAATCAAATAAGTAATATATTAATCAACAAGTTATCTAAACAATCAATAATGTAAAACACAATAATAAGATAGAGAAAGGGATAGAAAATCTTAGCCAATTTTTGTAGTGGTTCGGAGTTTTGACTACAATCCTCTTACGTCTACTTATTCAAGCAAATCCACTTGAAGTTTTTACTAGTTGAACTGAGATTGCACCCAACAGCTTACACTAGTTGATTCGTGATTGCGCCCAACGAGTTTGTAAACAAGATACAAAAATGATATTGCCTTTCTAAGGCTGATAAACAATTTTCCACAAACAAACTTTCCTCAAGAATGTGCAATAAGAGGAATGAAGGATGAAGTGTGAGACTGAGAGAAAATCAAAGTTAAGTTATGTGCCCAAGCTACTTCAACATTTCTCACTTCAAAATAGTCTCCTTTTATACTAAATTTATTGCTTGAAGAAGTAAGAAACCATTTGAATAGCTTTCTATCCGTTGGAAAGATTGAAAAAGTAAGGTCTGCAATAATATTTTTTGCTGCACGGTTATGCTTATTGAGTACACAATTATGCTTGCTACATTTATGACATCGAGTAGACTCCCAACAGTCGAATTAAGTATACCCGCTAATAATGTATGATCGTGTACCTATGAAGCACAATCGTGCTTCATGTCTTTAGGATTTTTACTTGGAATTTCAGAAGCACACATATCTTCGATACACAGATAACACGCTAGCATCACACGAGTGGTATTATGCTTGCACATAGTCGTGTTACAACTTTGCATGATCGTATGTGAGTTGTATACCTTTAAACCTTTATGCACGATCACTTTTACACCACCCTTTTAGTAGTGCTCTTTATGCTTCATCACACATAGTCGTGTGGCTATTCGATGCATGATCGTGCATTGACCATTATCTTTTAACTTTATGCATGACTACTTTACACGATTTAATGTCCCATGCATCTTCAAAATATGCAGTTGCATGATCGTGTGTCAAAGTGTAACACGATCATGTGTTTGACCTGAATGCTTTGACTCTACATGGTTGTCTTGCACAATTTTGCTAATGGTGTTGCGTCCGTATTGTGCATACACACAATCGTGCATAATGTAACCACGATCATGTTGGTCCTAAAAAATTTCTTGAACATCACAGAACCTAACACGGTTTGCTACACAGTCTCATGTTTTAGGCACATTAGATGTTAAATGGTCATGCACGTTCATGCCAGAATGGCACACAGTTGTGCGAGACTTGTAATCTATAAAAACACAATTCATTTCCCTTCTTTTGTCATGAACTCATCATATAAGAGATTCATTAGCAACTTAATCATATTTTCATCATCATCAAAACATCAAAGGTTCAACATTAATGTTGGGTATTCCAAGACAAACCGCTTAATGTTGTGTATCTCAAGACAAGTTACTTAATAATGAATAACCCGTGAATCAAATTTTTGAAAAATATAAATAAAAAAATGGGAATGTATGATCGTGTAGTGTAATTTTTCTAGAAAGGTATATAAACAACATGAGTTGTGTTTTTAAGGAAAATTTTTTAGAAAATCCTTAACCTTACATGTTCCACTCTTGATTCCAAAATGCATAGGGAGTGTCTAGGAGTCACCCTCAGCATTTTTCGGTGAACCATCTGTTGGAATTCCATGGTCGCCAAAAAGACGTCCATGCAGTAGAATTTAAAACTCATCACAGCCCGAGAATTCTAGGCATCCATAGATTATGTTTTATTATAGTTAGTAGAATGTATGAAAAACAAAATTGAAACAAACATAAGGTATATTTTAGAAAGTGTACTTGCGATATCACATTATTCAATAACTACCCAAATAACTCCATGTACACCCATATATAAGGAATTCGTACCTGTAAGTTATCAAATTATTTGAATTTTGAATTAGTCAAACTAATTCCATCCAAACACATCAGGTTTTTGTCAACAATTAAGATACACACCTATGACCCATAGGATGCATGACTGTACATCAAAACAAGCCTTTGATCTTGTCTTGTCAACTAATCTAAATAAATTTGACAAGTCTAATGCAATATCACACCATGATACACTTACTAGGATAACAATTTTTTGTCTCAATCTATCAACTCTACAATGTGTGACCTATAACCCATCTATTATTTAAATAGCATTTAGATTTGAGTCGAATTTAGACACAAATTGTAAACTCTCCCAAGTTAAGCTATTTTTAAGAAAAAACGACAAAAGTTTTCCTAAAAATAACACAACTAGGAAGAAAATTTTTCTTTATCGTGTTCAAAAAAATCATAGTAAATAATTCTATTAGCTCAATCACAACTTACTAGTCTTACCAAACAATTGGGTTTATGCAACACAACTACTAACTAAGATAAAATACGATCCATTGTTTACTATGATTACAAAACAGAAGCTGCAAAGATGTATCTTATGTGATATATTTTACTTACAACTCAAAAATCATAAACTTATATGCAACACATAAAAATATATACAATATCCAAAAACCAAAATCCAAAATATATCGTTATAATTTCAAAAAAGAACCATGCCATGCTCAATGCTTATGTCATGACTTTCCCTAACCGTTGCTTATCGAGTATTTACAAAATAAATGAAATCTAATAGGATGAACACTAATGATTCAATAAATAAATCAAATTGGTTATGCATTTATCCATATTAGATCTCATTTAATATTTATAAATTTTTCCCATAAAATAATATAACAAATATGTAGGTATGATAAATAACATGCATGACATAATGTATATTTAATACACTTTATAGTATGCTTATATAGTTTTAAAACACATGTTTCTGAACTTCTCTTTTCTTTTTGAAAACTTTTTCTACTTGCAAATTGGACTAAACTGAGACATGAATTCAAAACTTTAGCCATACGAGCAACATAACTATCTAGGTACAATTCTTATCCTATAGGCACACTAAACGGACTATATAATACATTTGAATCTAAAATCATTCCCTTTTAGTGATGTGTATGTAATGGTATTCATAAGTTCTCTATTGTATGGTCCATTGAAAAACTGTTTTATAAATTTTCACTAACTACAAACTTAAGTTTACAAATATAAATCTGTCTGAAAAACTTAAGTTTATTTATAAGAAAATGCTCTTTTATAAACGCTTAATGACTTATCAAGTCATAAAAAGTATGTATATGAATGTATATTCAATGATATACCCATTTCTTAGTTGTTATACTCACATAAATTTCATTTTTGTTCTACTTAGTGTCATCTCATTTATCAAATATTTTTATACATTGTTAGTATAAAAATAAAAGTGATTTTTGGTGTAGTTCATATTAGTTTACTACGACACTAATTTTTAGGTTACTATGACGTAAACTTTTTTATTTGAGCTTACTTAAGGTAAAATAGACCATACTATCTCAATGTGTACCACAATCAAAAGATATATTCTATTTTTTGGTTATGATTTATCAAATCTAGTCATGAAAATATCATAAATACTTATTAATATCACGTTTTAGCCTTACCATATCAATACATCAGCTTTCAAGGTTGCATAACATGTCAAGTTTTTCATCATACATATATTAACATATCATAATTATATTATATGTTTAATCATAGAACATCAAAATTGCTCCAATTTCATTTTCTTTTTTTCCTTTTCACATAGCCAAATTTTCTTTCTTAATTACATTCAATATTTTTTTTTCCTAAAAATTAGTCTTTTGTTATCACATGTTCATAATAGTTTCCATTACATATACCATTAACTATAAAAAATAATATATTCCAATTTTCTTTTTTTTTCTTATAAACCTTAAGATCAGAAACTTGACATTTTCAATAAAATTTACTTAATTTTAAGCTTTGTTTTACTTTTTCATCTTCTTTTAAATGATTTCTTTCTTTGTAAATTCTTATCCCACCATGAAAAGAAATTAGAACATCACTTAATATATAAAATCTCAACATTTTTTTTGCAAAATTCTTACCTTACATAGTGATGAAAACACTTTTCTTAAAATTCTTGTAATTTTTTGTCACAAATTCACTTGTTTTCTTTTTAAAATTTGAAGAAAAAAGAGAGAGATGTTCCAATTGCAAGGAAAAGAAAATGAAGAAGAATAAATTCATGTTCATCTTTTTTGTTGAACCCTTGATGTTTTGATGATGATAAAAATATAATTAAGTTGTTAATTAATGTTTAAAATATGTTTGAAATGCTAATTAAATCCCTTGCATGAAGTAATTCATGACAAAGAAGGGAAGAAAATTTTATTTTTGCAGATTTTAGGTCTTGCACGACCGTGCTTGACCAAACGGGTCCTCGTGTGTCCAAAACACAGGACCGTGCGCCTGATCGTGCAAGGTTCTGTGATTTTCTGGAAGAAAAATCTCAGACCCGCACGGGCGTGCGTGAATGATGCACGACCGTGTGCATGCACTACACGGGCAATGCACTACCACATCAATCGTGCAGCCTGATCGTGTGAAACTGAAAGATTCAAAAGTCATTGGAAGCACGACCGTGCGTAGTGGAAGCACGACCGTGTACATAACTTATGAAGAGCACGGGAGATCAAGCCGTGCAAATGAAACCGTGCAGCTGGTCAAAGAAAAGGAGTCAACGCACGACCGTGCACGCTCAACACGCACGACTGTGCGTTATGGCAAATAAGGAGCACTACCAAAGAGCACTACCGGGATGATCGTGCAAGACTGATCGTGCAAAGGTATTCATCTCACGCACGACCATGCATAAATGGCACACGACCGTGCGCTAGCAAAAACTCACCCGTGTGCTGCTCGTGCGCTCATCGTGCAGTCAAGCCGTGCTAGCTTCTGGAATTTCTGGACAAAACTTTGAAGTATCAATGCACGACCATGCATCTAAGGAGCACGACCATGAAGGGTCGAAGCACGACCGTGCGTCAAGTACACACGACCGTGCATCATTGGCGCTAAGCTTTTAAGTCGACCGTTGAGAGTCTGAACGAGCAATAAATGCAGCATGCACGACCGTGCATTTGAGGAGCATGACCGTGCGCCTGGAAAATTTATTGCAGAGCTTTCTTTTTCCAACTATTTCAACGGATACAAAGCTAGCAAAACGGCTCCTACCTATTCTAGGCAAAGAATCAAGTATAAAAGGAGAGCCATTTGAACTGGAGAAGGAACTGAAACGAATTGAAAAAGCCAAGCTATCTACTTCATTCGAAAATTGCTTTGTTTCTCTCTCTAAGCTTATTCACTTACATACTTGAGAGAACTTGTACAAAACATTTGATTTTCCAGCCTATTGAGAGGCTTCTACAATCAATCTCTTTATTAACACTTCAGTTGTAAAAAGGGCGAAATTCCCTTGTGAGAAAAACTATTGTATCTTCGGGTTTGAAGATAGTGGAAACTTTAATCGGGTTTGATTGAAGAAGATGACGTAGGAGGCTTGTGTTCGAAGCTCCGAACCTCTCTAAACTTGGCTGAGCAACTTCTGAACTCTCTCCTTTTATTGCTTTTATTGTGCATTGTGTGGATTATAGTGTTAATTGTGATTATTGCTTTAGAAATTTTAAATAATCCTATTCACCCCCCCTCTAGTATTATTTCTCTTTCACTTAAGGGTTTTTCAATTGGTATCAGAGCAGGACTCTAGGAAATTAACTAAATCTAACGATTTTTAGAGTTAAAGATCTTTGTAGAGAAATGGCTAGCACATCCGCCCCTGTTTTTAGTGAAGGTCAATGCACTACTAGGCCACCACTATTTTGTGGTGTTAACTACACCCAATGGAAAATTAGGACGAGGCTACATATAAGATCAATAGACTATAAGCTATGGAAAATAATCGAACAAGGAGATTTTATTCCTGTAGATCCTAGAACTAGCTTACCTAAGGATGAGAATGATTACAATGATGAGGATGAAAAACTATTAAGTTTAAATGCCAAAGCTATTAACATTTTATTTTGTGCTTTGGATTCTACAGAATTCAATAGAGTATCATCATGCGAATCGGCTAAGGAGGTGTGGACTATCTTTCAAACTACTCATGACGGAACAAGTCAAGTCAAGGAATCGAAAATTGAACTTCTTTTCAGAGAATACGAGCTATTCGAGATGAAGGGGAACGAGAACATCACGGATATGTATAAAAGGTTCTCTAACCTTGTCAATGATCTTAGAGGACTTGGGAAGAAGTTCGAAAATGTGGAATTGGTAAAAAAGATATTGAGGTCCTTGCCGGAGTCTTGGACCATGAAAGTAACCGCGATTGAGGAGTCCAAGGATTTGACAAAATTGGGAATGGATGAGCTAATTGGAAGCTTGCTCACATTTGAAATGAAAAGGAAACCAAGGGAAGATGAGAGCAAGAATTCTAAAAGCATTGCTCTTAAGGCTGTAGAAGAGGAAGAAGAGGAATCCTCCATGGATGAGGAGGATGTGAGCCTGCTGGCAAGGAGGTTTGGAAAATTCCTGTCAAGGAACAGGAAGATAAAAGTGAGGAACAATTTCAAATCCAGAGGGAAAGAAAAAGATGACAATGACAAGGAGGTGATTTGCTTCAAGTGCAAGAAGCCTGGACACATAAGACAAGACTGCCCTCTGTTGAAGAAACAGAAAAAGGAGAGTACTGAGAAGAGGTACAAGAAGAAAGCCTTAGCTGCCACTTGGAGTGGCAGTGATGACTCAAGCGACGATAGTGAGGAAGAAGAAAGGGCCAACTTGTGTTTCATGGCCAAAAGTGACTCGGAGGATGATGAGGTATGTGAATCTAATTCATTCTCATTCAATGAATTGCAAGATGCTTTTGATTCATTATTGTTAGAATTTAAGAATGTTAGCTCTAGGAACAAAGTGTTGAAGAAAGAAATGAATTGTGTAAAATTAAGTTTAGAAAAAGCTGAGAATGAAAGTAAAAAAGTTTTAAAGGAGAAAACAAATATTGAAAATGAATTGAATTTACTTAAGAAAGAAAATGAAGAGTTAAAAGCTAATTTAGGTAAATCAAATAGAATTCTGGAAAATTTTAAAATAGGAACTAAAAGGTTAGATGAGATGCTTGCATCTCAAAGAAGTGGGCTAAATAAAGAAGGTTTAGGATATAATGGAAGTAATCCATTTATAAACAACCATAAGATTCTAAAAAGGCCTAAATCAATTGAACTAAAGTGTAAGTATTGCTCTTTCCATGGACATACTATTAGAAAATGTCCAATTAGGAATGGCAAACCTTATAGAATTAAGAAGGTTTGGGTTCCTAAAGGGACAATCAAGACTAACCTTCCTGGACCCAAAACCATTTGGGTACCAAAAAAGACTTAAATGTATGTCTTGTGTAGGAATGCTTGGAGGTGAAGAGAAAGAAATCAAGCAAGTGGTACTTGGACAGTGGATGTTTAAGACACATGACCGGAAACAAGGATCTCTTCACATCATTGAAAGAAAAAGATGGAGGCAATGTCAACTTTGGAGACAATTCAAAGGGAAAAGTTGTTGGAATTGGCTCCATAGGTAACTCTTCACTTTGTATTAATGATGTTTTATATGTTGAAGGCCTTAAACATAATTTACTAAGTATTAGTCAATTATGTGATAAGGGTTTCAAAGTTTGTTTTCATGCCTTATGTTGTGAGATTATTGACATAAGCACTAATAGTATTGCATTCATAGGACATAGACATTCAAATGTGTATGTTATTGACTTGCATAGTATTGCATCTAATGATTTATGTCTCATGTC
Organism: Anacardium occidentale; assembly: GCA_026122585.1. Classification (NCBI taxonomy): domain Eukaryota; kingdom Viridiplantae; phylum Streptophyta; class Magnoliopsida; order Sapindales; family Anacardiaceae; genus Anacardium; species Anacardium occidentale. The sequence goes on along the minus strand of JAJEJH010000960.1, from coordinate 32,320 downwards.
AACCAAGGAGGAAGACATGTGGCTATGGCATAGGAGATTAGGACATGCAAGCATTGATGTTTTAGAAAAATTGTCTAAAAAGGATTTGGTCAAAGGTTTGCCAAAACTTATTTTTAAAAAGGATGAAATTTGTGATGCATGTGCTTTAGGAAAACAAACAAGAACATCTTTTAAAAGCAAAAATGTTGTTTCTACATCAAGACCACTTCAACTATTGCATATGGATTTATGTGGACCTTCTAGAACTTTGAGTTTAGGAGGAAAACGGTACTGTTTTGTAATAGTTGATGATTTTTCAAGATTTACATGGGTTTTGTTGCTTGCTCACAAAGATGAAGCTTTTAAAATGTTTGTGCCATTCATTAGGAAATTGCAAAACCAAGTAGGTTATGCAATTACTTGCATTAGAAGTGACCATGGAAAGGAATTTGAAAATTCAGATTTTGAAGCATATTGTGATGAGCATGGCATTGAACATAATTTCTCAGCCCCTAGGACACCTCAACAAAATGGAGTTGTTGAGAGAAGAAATAGAACTCTTGTAGAAATGGCTAGGACAATGTTATGTGAAAATGATTTACCAAAATCTTTTTGGGGTGAAGCAATAAATACTTCTTGTTACATAATCAATAGAGCCATGATTAGGCCAATCCTTAAGAAAACTCCTTATGAGTTGTTTAAAGGGAAAAAGCCTAATATTGCATATTTTCATCCCTTTGGTTGTAAATGCTTTGTTCTCAACAATGGAAAGGATAACTTAGGAAAATTTGATGCTAAATCGGATGAAGCGATTTTCCTAGGATATTCTTCCACCTCCAAAGCGTATAGAGTCTTCAACAAAAGGACACTTGTTGTTGAAGAATCTATACATGTATTATTTGATGAATCTTCTTCTAAGTGTGTAGATAGATCAAAAGATGATGAAGTGGTGGAGCTCATGGAAGACCTCAAACTAAATGATGGCCCCACTCCTAAAGAAGAAGAAAATCAAATTGTGGAAGCACCCCAAGATGACATGCTTGTGCAGCCACAAGAAGTGCAAAAAGAGACTTCCTTCCCAAGGGTAAAAGATGAGGTTAAAGAAGGAAGGATCATTGGTGACCCAACCCAAGGAGTAAGGACAAGAGCTTCAATCAAGAACACTTGCGAATTTGTGGCATTCTTGTCACAAATGGAGCCCAAGAAGGTAGATGAAGCCTTGAAGGATGAGAGTTGGGTGTTGGCCATGCAAGAGGAGTTGAACCAATTTGAGAGGAACCATGTATGGGAGCTAGTTCCTAGGCCAACGGATCATCCCACCATCGGCACAAAATGGGTATACCGAAACAAGGTGGATGAATCCGGAATTGTTACAAGAAACAAGGCAAGACTAGTTGCCCAAGGCTACTCTCAAGAGGAAGGTATCGATTTCGATGAAACCTATGCCCCCGTAGCTAGATTAGAGGCAATTAGGATATTGATTACTTATGCTTGCCATCTAAATTTTAAACTTTTTCAAATAGATGTCAAAAGTGCTTTTCTAAATGGTTTTATTCAAGAGGAGGTGTATTTAGAACAACCTCCCGGTTTTGAAAATCCAAGTTTTCCAAACCATGTTTTTAAACTAAGAAAAGCTCTTTATGGTTTGAAACAAGCTCCAAGAGCTTGGTATGAAAGATTGAGCACATTTTTGATTGAAAATGGTTTTTCAAAAGGAAAGGTGGATACCACCTTATTTATAAAGAAACATAAGCATGACATATTAATTGCTCAAATCTATGTAGATGACATCATCTTTGGTGCTACTAATGAATCTCTATGTAGAGATTTTTCTAAGATGATGCAGGGAGAGTTTGAGATGAGTATGATGGGAGAGCTAAACTACTTCCTTGGGCTGCAAATCAAACAAATGAAGGAAGGGACACTGCTCACTCAATCAAAGTATACTCAAGACCTCCTCAAAAGGTTCAACATGCATGAGGCCAATGAGCAACCAACTCCAATGAGCACTTCAACAAAGATTGATAAAGATGAGGGAGGTAAAAATGTTGACACAAAGTTATATAGAAGCATGATAGGTGCATTATTATACTTGACTGCATCTAGACCGGACATATTGTTTAGTGTATGCATGTGTGCACGGTTTCAAGCAAATCCTAAGGAATCACATTTGAATGCAGTGAAACGAATCTTGAGATATCTTAAGGGGACACCGAATGTTAGATTGTGGTACCCTAAGAACTCAACTTTCGAATTACGTGCCTTTTTAGATGCTGATTTCGGAGGCTACAAAATTGATAGGAAAAGCACTAGTGGAACATGTCAATTCTTAGGAAACATGTTAGTTTCATGGTTTTCGAAAAAGCAAAATTCGGTTGCAACTTCTACTACGGAAGCTGAATATGTTTCCGCAGCTAGTTGTTGTGCCCAAATTCTTTGGATGAAACAACAACTTTCTGATTTTGGTTTCAAAATAATAAAAACTCCCATATTTTGTGATAATACTAGTGCAATTCAACTTTCGAAAAATCCCATTTTGCATTCTAGGACAAAGCATATAGATATTAGACATCATTTCTTGCGTGATCATGTGAGCAAAGGAGATATTGTGCTTGAATTTGTTGACACTAACCACCAGCTAGCTGAGATCTTTACCAAGCCTCTGGACAAGGAAAGATTTGCCTACATAAGGAGGGAGCTTGGAATGATTGATGCAAGCCAAGTAAGTGTCTAAAAATTCTACCTTTTTAATGCTTACATGATGAGTTGATTGAAGGATTGATGTTTTGATTGAATATTTGAATATGCATGAATGCTATTGAATGAATGCTATTGATTGGTTGTATGCAATATGATGAATGCAAGTGGTTGAATATATATGCTTGAATGAGTTTGGTTGGCATGCAAATTCGAGTCGAATCGATGCAACTCTATAGTTGACATCATCCGGCAACTGAATTCAAATAATAAAACCTCATTGAATCAAAATATCCAAGTTTTCATGACTTGTGGTGGTTTGAAGTGTGTTTTGAAAAATCTGCAGTTTTCTGGAAATAATGCAGGTCTGTGTGATTTTGGTCACACACGACCGTGTGTTCCAAGCATGCACGAGCGTGCTTCTGCATGAACACACGACCGTGTGTCCCATGATACACGACCGTGCGTTTTTCGCTTAAAATTTACACTTACCTGCACGCGCATTATCCAAACGCACACGGTCATGCATTTTAAAAACAAATTTTTTTTAAAATTTTGCGAACACACGACCGTGCAACTATCGTGTGCACGATCGTGCTGATTTGGGAAAACACGATCGTGCGTAAAGAAACACGGTCGTGCGCTCGCATCTATATAAAGAAAACTGTTCATTTTCTTCATTTTCACAAAATTCTCAAACCCTAGCCGCGATTTCTCTCAATTCTCTCTCGATTTTTCGTCCAAATCTCTCATTTTTCTTGCTTCCATTTGCTTTCAAACTTGTTTTTACAAGTTTCTCTTCACTTTTCTCATCATTTGAGATCATTTTGCATCCAAAACTCAACCCAAATCTCCATTTTCAATTATTTCCATTACCCAAATCTAAAATGCCTCCACGAATGAAATTGCCAACACGTTCCGGGCCTTCCAGGAGTACTTCGAGAGCAGAAAATCCATTTGGAATCATGTGTTCCAATCGGGCGCAAAAGGTACTCTTGTCGAAACTCATGAAAAAGCCAATTTATGTTGGACGTTGTTTGGATAAACGGATTTTGCGAGAAATTGGTGTTTTAGATGAGATAATGGGTTTAGTCAATTCATCTAGGTTGAATGGAATCTTTTTTATGCGAATTGATGCGTTCGAAAATTTAGTTTACGAATTTTATAGTTCCCTGTCAATTCCGAAGGATGTACGGAGAAATATTACGGATTTTACTATGAAATTTCGGTTGGCCAATTCGGATTGGACGGTGCCGGCCGAACAGTTGGGTGAGTGGTTGGGTTGTAATTCAGAGGGTATACGGGATTTCTCGCATGATCTGAGCACTCAGGCTGTGTGGGGATCCCTCGGCGGTTCCGGATTCTATGAAGCGTAAAAGGCGAAGGCCTCCTCCTTGGTCAATCCGGCCATGAGAATCTTCCATCGGATGATCACGTACACTTTAAACGCTCGCACGAACACCAATGGTAATGTCAGTGTTCGTGACATGACAGTAATGGAAGCTACCATGAATGGACGCCAACTGGATTCGGCGAGATGGTTGATCAGCAAACTGAGTGACATCCAGACTCTCAGCGATAAAGAAAAAGTCCCTGTCGATTTTGGTATGCTGATTACATTTATTGCTGAGAAATTGGGAATTTCTATTGAAGGTTATGGCGAATTTTGGATCGGTTTCGAAGAGTCTCATATGCTCAATGCCGATGCTCTCTTTCGGATGAGGGTGATTGAGAAAGATGGCAATGATGGATGGAGATTGCCTGCTGCTGTTGGAGATCATGAGCCATCCGCCGAACCATCTGCCATGCCTTCCGTGGCTGAAACCAGTGTCCGAAGAGGAAGACGAGCTCGCCCCGAAGCTGGTCCTGAGGTTCAGTCAACATCCGAGCTTCAAGTGTTAATTGAGCTGACCAAGCAAGTTGATGCAAACATGGTTCAGCTTGCCCATAATTTTCAAGCCTTTCAGGAGAGTACAGAATCTCGCTTGACCCGGATTGAGTCCAGCCTTGCTTCTCTTATCAACATGACGGATCTTTCACCTCAGCCACCACCTCAACCTTGAACCATTTTTACATTTGCATTTGCATGATTTTGTTACCAAACCTTATCATTGAGGAACATATTTTTTATCTTGTTATCATTTTCTGGATTTGGCTTGACTTAGTATTATATTTCAACTTATATTAATCTTTTGAATTTTCTTGATATTTTGGAATATGTCAATTGCTATTGATTGGATGATATTGCTATTGCTTGGTTGATTGTTTGATGACGGGTAGTTGGATGATGGATTGATATTGGAAGTGATTTTTTTTTTGATGAATTGTTTTGGGAAATATTGCTAAAACAAAGGAAACCATGTCAAATTTTTTTTGATTTATGGCAAAAAAGGGGGAGAAAGAATGAAATGATTAGCAAGTTAAAAATTGATACTTGATATAAATTTATATTGGTAATTAAGGCTCAAACTAAGGGGGAGTGCTTAAAGTGAGGGGGAGCATGTTTTATCCTTAGTTTAAAACTCAATTTTAACATTTTTCAACATATTTTTGTCATCAATCAAAAAGGGGGAGATTGTTGAACCCTTGATGTTTTGATGATGATAAAAATATGATTAAGTTGTTAATTTGTAATAACAATATGTTTAAAGTGCTAATCAATCCCTTGCATGAAGTAATTCATGACAAAGAAGGGAAGAAAATTTTATTTTTGCAGGTTTTAGGTCTGCTTTAGTAGCACGACCGTGCTTGACCAAACGGGTCCTCGTGTGTCCAAAACACGGGACCGTGCGCCTGACCGTGCAAGGTTCTGTGATTTTCTGGAAGAAAAATCTCAGACCCGCACGGGCGTGCGTGAATGATGCACGACCGTGTGCATGCACTACACGGGCAATGCACTACCACATCAACCGTGCAGCCTGATCGTGTGAAATGAAAGAATTCAAAAGTCATTGAAGCACGACCGTGCGTAGTGGAAGCACGACCGTGTACATAACTTATGAAGAGCATGGGAGATCAAGCCGTGCAAATGAAACCGTGCAGCTGGTCAAAGAAAATGAGTCAACGCACGACCGTGCACGCTCAATACGCACGACCGTGCGTTATGGCAAATAAGGAGCACTACCAAAGAGCACTACCGGGATGATCGTGCAAGACTGATCATGCAAAGGTATTAAGGCATTCATCTCACGCACGACCATGCAGAAATGGCACACGACCGTGCGCAAGCAAAAACTCACCCGTGTGCTGCTCGTGCGCTCATCGTGCAGTCAAGCCGTGCTAGCTTCTGGAATTTTTGGACAAAACTTTGAAGTATCAATGCACGACCATGCATCTAATGAGCACGACCATGAAGGGTCGAAGCACGACCGTTCGTCAAGGACACACGACCGTGCATCATTGGCGCTAAGCTTTTAAGTCGACCGTTGGGAGTCTGAACGAGCAATAAATGCAGCATGCACGACCGTGCACTTGAGGAGCATGACCGTGCGCTTGGAAAATTTATTGCAGAGCCTTCTTTTTCCAACTACTTCAACGGATACAAAGCTAGCAAAACGGCTCCTACCTATTCTAGGCAAAGAATCAAGTATAAAAGGAGAGCCATTTGAACTGGAGAGGTCACTGAAACGCATTTGAAAAAGCTCAAGCTATCTTCTTCAATTTTTGATTACATTTTCTCTCTCTAAGCTTATTCACTTACATACTTGAGAGAACTCGTACTAAACACTTGATTTCCAGCCTATTCAGAGGCAACTATAATCAATTTCTTCATTATTACTTCAGTTGTAAAAAGGGCGAAATTCCCTTATAAGAAAAACTATTGTATCTTCGGGTTTGAAGATAGTGGAAACTTCAATCGGGTTTGATTGAAGAAGAGGACGTAGGACGCTTGTGTTCAAAGCTCCGAACCTCTCTAAACTTGGCTGAGCAACTTCTGAACTCTCTCCTTTTATTGCTTTTATTGTGCATTGTGTGTATTATAGTGTTAATTGTGATTATTGCCTTAGAAATTTTAAATAATCCTATTCACCCCCCTCTAGTATTATTTCTCTTTCACTTAAGGGTTTTTCACTTTTAGAGGCAACGGCACGAGGTAAGTGTTCGCTTACTTCTCCTCGCATTTTCCCAGCTTTCTTTGATGAATTGTGATGTTTGGCATGTTGATGAGTTCATGCATGCTTATATGGTGATAATTGTGACTTGAGATGATGAATTTGCCATCTTTGCTACATGCATGCATGTTTGAGAAAGCTTTAGTGAGAGAAAGTGGTTGCTTTCATGGTGAAACGTTCATTTGTTGATGCATGTTGAAATTGAGCTCATATGGATGCTTATTGATGTGTTGGAATTGTGTGTTTGAAGTGAATTGAGAATTGAATGTGCAATGGTTGAGGATTTTATGCATTTCCAGACGGGTGTTATTGTTGAAGAATAAGACACACGACCGTGTGCCTGCATGGTACGGTCGTGTGCCCTTTGTTTTTCCAGGCACACGCCTGTGTGCACGCTGTATGCACGGGTAAGAAACGCACACACAGGCCTGTGTGTCCTAAGGGACACGCCCGTGTGTAAGCTTTCAGATAAATTTCCAGAAATTTTAGTAGCTTGCATGGTTGGATGCATGACCGACGCAGGTCCCGTGCATCCAAGCACACGCCCGTGTGCCTTAGTCATGCACGCCCATGTGCTTTGCCCCACACGCCCGTGTATCAGTTGATTTTCAGAAAAAGAAAAGAAAATTGATAAATAAAGCATGGGAAATTCACTTAATGATTAAAATGCTTCAGATAAGCATCAGATGAGCATGAATTCAGTTAATAAAGCTGCATATGCATACCATATCATGACATGTAGCTTCAGAAAGGATCAAGGGATCTGAATTCATAGTATTCAGTATTCATAACCTGATGTACGGGTAAGAGTATAGGGTGAACTCGAGGGGGCATCTGTGGGATTCAGCTTTCTGACACTAGTCAGAATGTTCAGCAGCATTTCAGTTTCAGCCTTCTGACAGCAGTCAGATCGTCCAGTAGTTATTATTCAGCTTTCTAGCCAGTAGCTAGACTGTTCAACCCACATGGCCAGGATGTCGAATCCCTATGTTCACCAAGTCTGATCAACACAGCAGGTACCTACGGGTACATTCAGATATTCAATTATTCAGATGCATGCATCCACAGTATTTTCAATAGCATGGCATGACATACACATCATGACATGAATAATAATGAAATCAGCATATAATGAGAATCAGATATCCAGATAAACAGTTTCAGATTCCAACAAGCGCATAGATGTATGAATAGGGTCGAGGTCAGGTATGTTTGTGATTGTTTGTGCTTGTTTGGGTTGAGGGAAGTAAGGAGCGCTTACTGGGTAATCTTTATCACTCATCCCCCTCTTTCTTCTATCCTTTTCAGGTTTTGGTGTTATTGGCGAGGAGCGGGTGGTTCGAGGCTCGCGGGAGAGGGCCCACACCACGATCTCAGTATGTATATATCAGTTTTGGACCTGTGTGGTCATGTAAATGTTTTATGTAATCAGATGTACAGAAACAATATGTATATATATATGATAAAGGCCATTGGGCCCATTGTACAGAACTGATCATGTATATTTCAGTTTTAATTAATGTAAAGCTTCCGCATGTGTATTCAGAATGTATAGCAGATTCAGTTTTATTTATTTTCGTAGGATTCCTGTCTCGGGTACCCGTATTTTCAGATTATTAATAAAAGCTTCCCAGTATTATTCAGCAGCAGGGGTACTCGGGGCGGCGGGTCCTACAACACTCAAGCCAAAGTAGCACCCTAACCCAATCTCATACTTTAGCCAAACACTTAACCCAAACCTAAACCCTAACCCAAAAAAAAAAAAAAAAAACTCTATTATATTTCCGAAGTTACTGTTCACAGCCTGGAAACACTGTTCACAGAACCTTAACTCCACCCTTCCTAGTGTGTTCTTTTCCCATATTATCCAAATATATTCATGGCTAGAGTAAGAACAAAGCTTGAGGACCAAATTCAAGGATTTAAAGTTGACATGCATGAGAAATTTAATGACCTTGAGAAACTTGTGCATGTATTGTCCAACCAAATTTCCCAATTGGTCCAAAGCCAAGTTGAAGATAGTGATAGAAGTTTGAAGATGGATGTGCCCAAAGTTGAGAATCTAGAGCCAAAAGAATGTTTGCATTGGTTGAGAGATTTTGATATGATGTGTGAGCTCATGGAATGGCCGGATGAAAAAAAATTCAAAGTTGCCATTATGAGGCTTAAGGAGCATCCTTCTTTGTCTCTATGGTGGGAAAGATTGAAGAAGCCAAGAGATTGGGAAGGCAAAGAAAGAATTAAATCTTGGGAGAAATTGAAAAGGTTGATAAAGAGGCAATTCCTACCCAAGCATGCTTTGATGGTGGCCAAAGAGCAAATTGTCACCAAGGAAATTGTCTTGAGTGGCCATGAAAATATGATTGAAGACCATGATAAATCCCAAGCAGAAGTTGCATTAGTTGAGGTTGCAAAGAAGATGAATAAAGTCCAAGACAATGCCTTGCATGAGGATGAACATGAGATTAATGAGGGGAAAACTTCTCAAGGAGTTGATAGCATGTGCTTGGTGACTGAATTGAAAGTTCAGGATTTGAGGACAAATCCTCTCCAACAAGGGGAGTATGATCTTTATCGAAATCAGAATCCAAATACGAATTCAGAAACATCATCACTGATTCATGCCTTGATAACTCCAAAGTGTTTCTCAAGCCTATCAAAGCCGTTTCAAGCCAATAATGCAAGAAAAATGAGTTTATTCGACTTCGATCAAAACATTCAAAAGGAATTCCGAACCATCTCGCACAATTTCTGCCAAAGCCTTCGAATTATGGTCGAGCTCAGAAAAAATCAAAAATGGCATATCAAGGAGCATGAATTCATCAAATGGCTTCATACGAAGCCAATGAAAGAAACAGGAGTCGAATTGGATGAGAATCGGGGCGAAAACATGCAAGTGAAGAATTTGCCTGGCATGCACGGCCGCACGCAAGAAGCAAGCGCTGCGCGCTGCCTTGCAGCGCAAGCAAGCACGCAAGCCTGCGTGCGTTGTGCACACTTGTGCGCAGTGCATGCGCTCCTGCGCAGCATGCTCATGCCGCAACCGCTGCATTCTGCCGTAAATTTTGTTTTCAGCCTTTTCAAGTCTTTTTTGCATGCTTGGGCTTCCAGAACCTTTTTAATGCATTCTCCTTGAAGATTTTGAGTTCCTAATGACTTTCAACACAGATTCGAGTGCCAACACCTCTTCGGATCGAGTTCGAGCAATCAATTCGGATCAAATATTCGATTCGAAAATTCAAATCCAAGGCCAATTAATCAAGGGAAGATGTATGCATGCAAAATTATAATATTTTAAAATATGTTTGTATTTTAAATTATGCATTGTAATTAAATGTAGGACATTTATATAATTTGTAGTTTTATGTTTTATTTTATTTTATTTAAATTGTATTTAAGTTAACTAGGGTTAGTTAGATTTTTAATCATGGTTTGCACTTGCCTATAAAAAGGCAACTTAACTTTATTGTAAGGAGCTTTTGATGAATTAATGAAAAATTGAGAGTTTTGGCTTTCCTTCCTTGTGTTCTTAGAACTTGGTGTTCTTGGGAACCAAGTATCAATCCTTTATCCAATTTTCTAGCAAGAGAAAGTTGGTGGTGGAAGAATCTTGGTGGTGAAATTTCCTTTATCTTTGGTTCACCCTCAAATTGGTGGAGAAATCCTTTATGTTTGAGGTTTAATGATCTTGCAAACACTTGTCAAGTAAGTTAGAATTTTATTCAAGTTGGTCACTAGTTCCTTTAGGCTTGAATTGAATCTTCTTTGCTTTACAAATTTATCACATGTTGTTCTAGATTTTATTCTCCTTTTCCTACCTTTCTTTGATTGTTGTTTGATGATCTTGGAGGTTGGTTGTCGGAGATTTGAACTTGTTTTGGGTGGAATTGAAGTTGACGGAATTTAGAATGAATGTGGCATGAAATATGTATGAAATTGCATGAGTTTAGGGCTTGTTTTTATGCTGAAAACTTGAGGTGATTTTTATGGAATTTTCATCACTAAAAATACAAGAAAAGGGCTGCCAATTTAGATCAATTGTAGTTTGAAACCCTGTGGGAAATGTGTGTGAATGTTATTGTGTAGATTGGGATGAGAATTACAGTGGATATTAAAGGGTAAATGTGTACATATTCGATGTTTGTGTGATTGATTGTTATTGGTGTCTGTTTTGTATACATGTATAGTGTTGTGAGATGAACGTGTGGTTAATAATTTAAAGCTCTGTATTTATGGTTACTAAAAAGAAAAGATAAAATGATAAAATAATAAATGATTGAATATTTGCATGTATTATTAAAAACAAGATTGTTTTATTGATATTTTCATTTATTATTGTGTTTACTGAAACAACAACAATCCTAATGAACACCACAATCTCTACCATGTCCCTGAAAACAGTTTTCCACTTCTAAATAATATAAATATCATTATTATTCTAAAATTAAACCCTATATAGAAAAAAAAAAAAACTAATGAATAAAATAATAATTTTACCAATCATAAATTTTAAAAAAAAAAATTAAATAACTTTTTTACTTATAAAACCCAAAATTATTAAACATGATAATTTAACTCTTGACAAGATTTTAAAAACTCACAAATCAAATCTAAATTTTTTTTTAAATCTCTTTTCTTGTTTTAAAAATTATCATATTCAGCTTTAAATTTTAATAATATTATTATGACTTCAGTATGTTATTTATTCGATTTTTTAGGATATAACTATTATTTTTAAAATTATTAAGGAATATACTAAAATTTAGGGGTGTATGTAATTTGGTTTAAACTGAAAAATCAAACCGAATTCTTTAAAAATTACAATTTGGTTTAGTTTGATTTTGATAAAACAATTTTGCTTGAGTTGATAAATTTTGAAAAAACGGTTCATAGTTTAAGTTACAACTTCGGCCATTTTCAAACTAAACTAAATTGTGAACCATATTTTTTTAAAATACATATAAGTCAAACAACTATTTTCCACCCAAGATTTATTAAAATGATAATTATCACCCTTTAAGTTTAAAAAAAGTTATTTTTTACTCGTCTGTTCAATTTGTTAAAAATTTGTTGAAAAGACAAAAAAGCCCTTAAGTTAAATAATACTCTTTCACAAAAATTTTATTAAATATTATTTTTTTGTATTCCTAATTTATATTAATTTTAATTAAAATTAAAAAAATAGAATTGCATAAGCAAGTACCAAGATGACACCGCCTCTAACTTTATCTAAACTAGTGAATAGGAATCGCAAATAAAACTACAACTGAAATAAAAACAAAATCAAGCAATGAATATTTGAGCCTGAGTAATTTAATTGGATAAAAATATGCGGGAGGATGTTAAGACATTGGATTCACTAATTCACTTCAAGGTAGGTTCCCTATGCAATTAAAGATATCGTTTTATTCATGTGGCAATAGAACTCCTTAATTCAATCAATATTCTTTTCTAAGCAATATCAATTCTAGTTCACAATATAATAACCTAAATATCTCTACATAGGTTTAATTAGATAAAATGCATTAGTCTTCTATGAAATCCACTAGCTTTCAGCATAAGTCTATTATGTCTTTGACTGTTGCATGTATTGACTCATACATTTTTATAGTCAATTGATCTACAGTTTGTATTCTCACAACTTATATGCAATATCACCTCTCAATCTCAATCATACAATAAAAATCATATTAAAAATTAATCAGGTTTTTAACAAGCATTAAGTTCAAAACACAAACTCATCATAAAATAACATGTTCTTTAATCATAATAACAAAACACTACAAATCTATGAATTAGCAACCCTAGTCTTAACAAAGAATATTTAGTTCATCAATTAAAAATAAACATTTAGATGCAAGCAAAACATAGTGGAGATAAAAAATGAAACCTAATAAAATCCTTGAATCTTTATTGACTTCTTTTAAAAAATCGTCTCGCAATTACAATCCATTTTGTTTTCGATTGAATCTTGAAAAAAAAATAAAGAATGTCTCAAAATTTTATTAAAAATCTCTCACAGTGTAGCGACCCCGCCCCAGGTTACTGTGCACTGCAGAAAATACTGTATATAATAATAAAATATACCCGAGACAGGGACCTCTACAGTAAAAAGGTTTTTGCTGCTGCTGTCTGAAAAATTTCTTTATAAAAAGAAACTGTAAACCAAATTCAGTATTATAATAATTTAAAATATACTGAAATGTAAGCGTGAAAACCCAGGCTGCTCATGTATAAAAGATAATGTCATACAGTGTATACCAATACATAAATACGCACATATATATACATGAGAAATAAAAGCATGCGAGCCAACATGCTATCTGTTGCGTCGAGCCATATCCCCAAAATCTCACAGCGGTCTCCCTCCAGCTCAGCCACTCGAATCACTGACCTACAAAAGGAAACAAGGAAGAGAGTGAGTGACAAAGTCACTCAACAAGCGTTTCCAAACACAAACACTCGCAGGTCAAAACTAACTGACTATGTGACTCGTCACATAGGAGGTTCTGCTGCTCTATTGTTTTATTCTGATTCTCTTGATATACCGAAGTATATCCATTTTCTGAATTATCTTATTGAATTCTGTTATATTTCTGTTGTGTTACTGTTCTGTTTCTCATTTGTTTCTCATGAGATGCTGTACATGACAATGAAATGTATATGATGATGTCATGTATGCTGAAAACTATAAAAACTTACCCTCAGGCTTGTTTTTCTGAAAAACTTTCTTTTCTGAAAACTCTTTCTGATAATAAAACTGTGATTCAAAGATCTTGAATATATTCGTATAGTATATGCTGAAAACTATATCAAAAATTACTGAAAATATCTGAAAATATCTGCTATGCTGGCTAGACTGATGAATACAGGGATTCGGTACCCTGGTCGTGTGAGTTCAAAGTCCTACTGAATCTACTGATGTACAATCAGTACTCTCTCTAACGAGCTTGGTCAGTGACCATGTCCTCTCTAGCGGATGTTGGTTTCCCTCTCTAATGAGTGTGTGAACTCACAGGTGCCCCCTCGTATCCACCCCTGTCTGATATATGAAAACTCATATATGTATATCTGAAAATCATGTTGTTGGATCCTTGGATCCAGTCTGAAAATATCTGATATGACATGTCGTGCTAAATGCTGATAATCATGCATGATATGTTGCTTAGAATTGGCTTAGAGTGACTTATCTTTTCTTTTAAATCTCTTTTCTGCTTATTCTTAGGTGCACGGGCGTGTGTTCTGGTGTGCACGGGCTTGTGTCAAGGCACACGGGACCGTGTGCTCATCGTGTCCCTAGGCGTGTAAGGTTCTAAAAAGATTTTATGAAAATTTGGCTAGACACACGGGCGTGTGGTGTAACACACAGGCGTGTAAACTGAGGCACACGAGGGTGTATGGCACTGCACGGGCGTGTGGCTGCCTTCTCCTGCTTCCTATGTCTCGTATACACGGGCGTGTGGAATTGGGGAAAGCACACGGGCGTGTGTCTGAGTCTTCAGACGCACATGGCCAGCCTGCACGACCATGTCCCATGTAGAATTGAGGCCACACGGGCGTGCATCACGGGCGCACGGGCGTGTGCTCAACTCACATTCTGCAGAACGCGTCTGAAAATCTAAAAATTCCCACACCAACACTTCCACACTTCAAATCAACACACATACAAGTTCAAAACTACTACTAGCATGCCAATAATCAATATTTCATCAACTCAAACACGCCAAATATCATAATAAAACATAAACACATGTATATCAACATATACACATATAAACATGGAAATAACCACTCAATCATTTAATCATGCATCAACTCAAGCTCAAGCATGCTGAACATCATCTCAAACAAGCACACATAAAGTTCTCATAAGCTGGAAGCAGCAACCATGCTCTGAACAAGCGAAAGAGGTAAGGAAAACACTTACCTCGTGCCATGAAAGCTTGACCTCTCTCTCTGGAAGCTTCTGGATCTCTAATCTGAAGCTGAGCTGCTGGGGGATCTCTCTTTGGAAGTCTAGGGTTCACTGGAGCTGAGGGAAGAAGAAGAGAAATAAGCTGGAAACTGGAAAATAAGCTGAGAACTGTGTGACTGAAAATAAAACATATACATGGCTAAAAGGGCAGACACACGGTTGTGTGTCCGGTAAAAAATAGCCATTTCCACCCACCTTTACGTAGAAACTGAAACTAAGCCCCAAAGGACTTCTAAATGACTCTTCTACCCCCCTAAACTCTTCTAAAATGACAGTTCTACCCCTTGGGTCATTACACACAGAATGTCTTAAGGCAACTCTCTCCTCTTCCAAATAGAATTACAATTAGTATGTATATCTAAGGTTAAGAAAAGAGTTTTAAAAAAACTAAAACTCTATTGGACGTCGCTATATTGCGATGTTGAGCTTCTACCTCATGCAGGCATATTTCCTATTAGGCTTTTCGTAACATGACACCACATTATTGATGTTCATCTACACGCTTGTGCGTTGGTAATGTGGCATGACATTAAAGTGCCAAGCTTCTGTAATTCTATGTTTTCTTGATCGCGACGCTAGGCTAACCTAACTTCTCATATATTAGGCATTGAGTTCATGTCTATACCTAACTTCTCATATATTAGGCATTGAATTGAATACATCACCTCTTGATTTCAGTGAAACTCCATATATTCTTATCGACATACCTAGACCTCAAGTTAGAAAGCATCAAAATGAGATTGCATGGTCATGATAGGGTCTAAGCTTGACGACTCTGGCACGTAAGGTGTTACAGGGGAAGATGATCTATCATGGGATGGCCTCTCAATATGTGGTCTATATAATAGGTGGGCTATCATTGATTTTTTCATCCTTGGGCTAGTCTTAATTTGGTGTTCATTTGTTGTGTGCTATACGTTTGCTATAAGACATAGTCTTGTAATTAAATTGGAAAAGAAATATGCTACATGTTCATTAGTCATAGCATGTTTAATCATTAAATGTATGATAGTCCCAACATTAATTGAGATCCTATTGTGAATGGTATAGATAAGTGTTGCCCTGTCTTAATCTAAGTCGCTCACATGAGATGTAGGCTGAGTACATATGAAATACTACCACATCCTTACCATGCGGTGGAGAAATTTGGCTTTAAAATGCTTTGGTACCCTGTCTTTGTAAGTCCATTAAGCAATAAGTTTAGCAAGCTTTATAAGGATTTGATCTAATGTCAATTGAATTAAATACTAATAATATGTGAGGTAGCTTAACTCTTGCAATTGATAATATGCATTGAGCATGTGCACATCATATGATATTGTCCTCCTTTGGACTCTTACTTTGTTATGCATGGCATCAATAGCATTTCCATAGAACTCTCCACAAGTACTTTGCAAGCACTAGCTTTGAGCTTTGTCATAAGCCCCTATTACAAAAGATGTCATGGTCCCTTTGGGCTATTGGGCGAACACCTCCCAACCGTGAGTAGCTATTACATTGATGATACTTGGGTATCCACTCTTTTTTGAAAAATAAAAGCCTTGCTCTTTGACGAATCCTTTATTCTTGCGATTGGCTTTTTCAAATCGTTGTTATGCCACCTGGTAGATAAATCACGGATCTATGGGTTGTAGCATCCTAGATTAGAAATGCCCTTAGGGATAGAGTTTTGGGGTTAGAAATAAAATTCAAAGATAGATTAGGAGTCTAGAAGAGTTCAGGGGTGAGTTAGTAAGTTTTCAGAGCCTGTATGGCTTTCGTATGATTCCTTTAGGGAGGTTTTGATCATGGGAAGCGTGAGAAATGAATAATCTTCATTTTCCCATGTGCACGCCCATGCACATTGCCTTGCACGACTTTGTAAGTTACCTAGAAGAGAGAGACGGGAGACTTTATTAGTTCATTTCTCACCCAGCTTCCCATTTCAGTAATTTTTCTTTTATTTCAGCTCCTCCCAACCTTAGAGAGGAAACTCATCTTCCAGCAGCTTCCGATCCAGTTAGAGAGCCAAGAGATTAGTTGAAAGAAAGCTTTCCAACGGCTATAGTGAGAGGTAAGTGCTCGCTTACTTCTTCCTTGTGATTCCCAGCTTGTTTTGATGAATTGTGATGCTTGGATGAATCCCTTGCATGTTGATGAGCTTTATGCATGCTTATATGTTGAGATGATAATGAATTTCCACCCTTGATTCATGCATGCTTGATTGTGTATGTTTTAATGAGAGAAAGGAGATGTTTTCATGGTGGAATGGAATGTGTTTGATGCATGTCGAATTTGAGTTAGGATTCATGCTATTTGAAGTGTTGGGAATGTATGTTAGAAGTTGATTTGAGATTAATTGAGAAATAGTATGTGAATTGTGTATTTTTCGGCATGTGTTCTTGTTGGAGAACAAGACACACGGTTGTGTGCTTGCATGAGCACGACCGTGTGCCCCTGAGCATGCCCGTGTATATGTTGTGTGCATGACCAGAATTACAAACATACGCCCGTGTGTCCTAAGGGACATGGCCATGTGCAAGCTTATGCATGAAATGTCCACAAATTCCAAAAACGAGCATGACCGACAACACGGCCAATGCACGACCCCATGCGTTTGGGCACACGCCCGCGTGCCTTTGCCCTACAAGCCCGTGTGTGACCTCTGCACGCCCGTGTGCCTTGCTCACACGCACATGCATCAATAGAATTTTACAGAATTTATAGAAATTAATTAATAAAGCATAAGAAATCAGTTTAAAGGCCAAATAAGTATCAGATAATTAGAAATCCAGATAATTAATACTGCATGAGCATCTCATAGCATGGCATGTAGCACGAGCAAGGATCAAGGGATCTGAATTCAGTAGATTTCAGTATTCAAAACCTGATGTACGGGTTAGAGTATAGGTGAACTTGAGAGAGCATCTATGGGATTTAGCTTTCTAACACCAATCAGATTGTCTAGTATTTCAGATTCAGCTTTATAACACCAATCAGATTGTCTAGCATTTCAGATTCAGCTTTCTGACACCAGTCAGATTGTTCAACACTTCAGATTCAACTTTTTAGCCAATAGCTAGACTGTTCAGCCCACATGGCCAAGATACCGAATCCCTGTGTTCATCATCTGATTAGCACAACAGGTACCTTTGGGTACATACAGATTTTTAGATACATGCATCATCAGTCACTTTCAGTTTCCAGTTAGTATGGCATGACATTCAAATCATGACATGAATAAATAATAATAATCAGATATTCAGTTAAACAGTTTCCAAATTCCAGCAAGCGACTAGATGTATGAATAAGGCCGAGGCCAGGTATGTGATATTACATGTTGCTTACTTGGGTTAAGGGAAGTAAGGAATGCTTACTGGGTGATCTTTATCACTCATCCCCCTCCTTCTTTCTTCCTTTTCAGGTCAGTGTACTGTTAGTGAGGAGCGGGTTGACCGAGGCTAATAGGAGAGGGCCCCACATCACAATTTTCAGTATACATATTTTCAGTTTTGGACCTGATTGTCATTTTGTAAATGTTTCTAGTTACTTAGATGTAAAAGAATAATGTACAAAATAGTATGTATATATGATCAAGGCCATTGGGCCCATTGTATAGTTTATTGTATGTATTTCAGCTTCCGCATGTGTACAGATGTATAACAGTATTAGCAGTTTCAGTTTCGTAGGATTCCCGTCGCATGTACATGTATTTCTAGATTATTAATAAAAGAACCTCAGTATTCAGCAGCAGGGGTACGCGTGGCGACGGGTCCTATATTGTTGGTATCAGAGCAGTTCTCTGTGCCATTTTAGTAGAGATTTGAGCTTGTAAGAGTGTGGTGCCTGTTTTCTCTCCTTCGCAGCCATCGTCCAGACCCTCCTCACAGCACCAGTCAGGTAATATTTTCCAGTTTTGATGTGTTATGTGTTTCTAACCCCTTGTTTGTTTGTGATGCTATAAATAGAGACGAGTATGTCCCTAGATATATAGATGAGACAGACAGTATTTCTCATGTCCGTCTTATGAGTGTTAGTGATAGGCGGTGACCTCAGAGTACCTCTCATGTGTCTATGAGACTAGAGCAGTTGAGAGAAATGATTGTGGATGCAGTCAGAGAAAGTCTTTAGCAGGTTGGTGTGAAAAATATTCTAGAACTAGTGAGAGTAACTCCTCCCCAGTATGAGAGCTATCAGATTCCTAGAAGAAGGTAGTCTCAGCCATGATCACAGCCACGATATCAGTATCAGTATCAGTCTCAGCCTCAGTCAATTAGAGACAGATATCAGTACCCAGCTGGTTATATAGAGTATGAGTACCGAGACAGTTGGTACTAGTTCTTCAGACAGACTTCATCCGATCTACCACCTACCAGGGTCATTTCAGCCAGTAAAATTTAGTGGGTCCTGAGATCCAGCAGTGGCAGAAGAATGGGTAGAGTCAGTGAAGAGTGTTATGGGCCTCTTCACGTTATTAAAGAGAGAGAAGGTTCGATATGCAGTGTTTTTTTTGAGGGGTGATGTCAAGCTTTGGTGGGGTCTAGCCAAGGCCTCCATCAATGAGGAGCATCTGACTTGGGTAGAATTCAGACAGTTTTTTGATGTAGAGTACAGGAGTACAAAGATGGTATATGCCAAGGCCTAGGAGTTTATTGATCTAACTCAGGGGTCTAGCTTAATTAAGAAGTACGCCACCAAGTTTAATGCTTTGGCGAGGTTTATCCCTAGTTTGGCGGGGATTGAGATGGGCAGAGTTCAAAAATTCATCCATGGTTTACATCTTGTAATAGCCAAGGAT
This sequence comes from Anacardium occidentale, assembly GCA_026122585.1. Classification (NCBI taxonomy): domain Eukaryota; kingdom Viridiplantae; phylum Streptophyta; class Magnoliopsida; order Sapindales; family Anacardiaceae; genus Anacardium; species Anacardium occidentale. Next base: position 12,780 of record JAJEJH010000960.1, on the reverse strand, counting down.
GTGATGACAGGAGCAGATCTTTCCCAGAGATTCAGTGATGTATTGGGGAGAGCACTCAGATCCGAGGCAGGCTTACAGAGGATGGGTGCTATGAGTAGAGCCTCTGAGAGAGAGCAAAGGACAAAGGACAGGGGCAAGAGGCCAATGTCAGCTAAGAAATCAGCTAGAGATTTTCAGAGTCAGAGACAGAGACTTGCACCACAGTTGCCTCAGTGTACCAGATGTGGCAGACGTCATTCTGGAGAGTGTTTAACCAGCCAGATTGTTTGTTATTGGTGCCATCAGCCAGGGCACATGATGGCAGAGTGTCCAGTTAGAGGTAGAACTGGTGTTGGGTCTAGCAGAGTCGGTGCTGATCAATTCAAAGGTCGAGAAGGTCCACCCAGAGGTGGAGTAGACATTCCCAGAGTTGGTGGTATAGCACCTAAAGGAGGTGCTGATCCTTTAGGAGCAGGCGGAGGTAGAGCCAGAGTTTATGCTGTCTGTCAAGAGCAGGCGGAGGTCATTCCCCATGCAGTAACCGGTCAGTTACTTTATTTTGGTACTCCTTTATTTGTACTTGTTGATTGTAGAGTCATACACAGCTTTGTAGCCTAGAATGTAGTGAAGAGATTAGGGGTTGACCCTAGTGTGGCCAGTAGCAGTATCTATATAAAGATACCAGATAGGGGTTATATGGTGAGTGATAGAGTCCTGGTAGATCAGGTGATAGAGGTTATGGGTAGACAGATGCTAATCGATCTGATTCTGTTAGAGTTAGTGGATTTCGATATGATCTTAGAGATGAATTTCTTAGGGAGATACAGTACAGAAATAGATTGTGGAAGGAAGAAAGTGAGATTCCACACAGGTCCTGATCAATTTGTGTTTGGTGAGGGCAGAGTCGATAGTTTAATACTTTCTTGTGTTCAGGCAAGCAAGCTTCTGAGACAGAGTTATGTTGGATACTTGGCCAATGTTGTATGCAGCAGTGCAATGGGACCAAGTTTCGAGGAAGTACCAATTGTTATAGAGTTCAGAGATGTCTTCCCAGATAAGTTGCCAGGGCTACCTCCAGACAGAGAGTTAGAGTTTAGTGTCGAGTTTCTTCCTGGTATGGCTCTAATCTCTAAGGCTTCGTATCAGATGGCTCCAACTGAACTCCAGGAGTTAAAGAAGCAGCTTCAGGAGTTGACAGATAAAAGATTAATCAAGCCTAGTTGTTCACTTTGGGGAGCTCTAATTTTGTTTGTTAAGAAGAAAGATGGGTCGATGAGGATGTGTATCGACTACAGGGAACTGAACAGAGTCACAGTAAAGAACAATTATCCCCTGCCAAGGATAGATGACCTCTTTGATCAATTGAGAGGTGTCACTGTGTTTTCCAAGATTGACTTGAGATCGGGTTATTATCAAGTCAGAGTGGCAGATAGAGATGCTCCCAAGACAACTTTCAGGACCAGATATGGGCATTATGAGTTCATGGTCATGTCGTTTGGGTTGACTAATGCCTCAGCGATCTTTATGGATTTGATGAACCGGGTGTTTCATGACTGCTTGGACCGGTTCGTAGTGGTGTTCATAGATGACATCTTGGTGTATTCTAGAAGTGTGGTAGAGCATGATAAGCACCTCAGATATGTGCTTCAGAGGCTGAGAGACAGACAGTTATATGTCAAGTTCTCCAAGTGTGAGTTCTGGCTCGACAGAGTAGCATTTCTAGGCCATGTGGTTTCAACAGACGGTATTTTAGTAGACCCCAGTAAAGTGGAAGCTATTTTGAGTTGGCTAAGGTTGAAGACAGTGAAAGAAATCAGAAGCTTCTTTGGGTTGGCAAGCTACTACAGGAGGTTTATTGAGGGATTCTCGAGCCTAGTGAGGCCTTTCACTGTCTTGACTAGGAAAGAGGTTCCATTTGTGTAGACTGAGGAGTGTGAGATACGTTTTCAGGAGCTCAAGCAAAGATTGACCAGTACTCTAATTTTGGCACTACCTCAGGAGTGGGTAGAGTTTAACATTTATACAAATGCGTCCCATTAGGGGATCGGGACAGTTTTCATGCAGAATGGTAGGGTCATTGCCTACGCCTCTAGGCAATTGAGAGATCATGAGTTGAGATACCCTACACACGACTTGGAGTTAGCTGCAGTCATGTTTACCTTAAAGATTTGGAGACATTATCTTTATGGGGTCAAGTGCAGCATATATTCAGACTATAAAAGTCTGAAGTATTTCTTCACTCAGAAAGAGCTCAACATGAGACAGAGGAGATGGTTGAAGCTGGTGAAGGACTATGACTGTGACATCATCACCCAGGGAGAGCCAATGTAGTGGCTGATGCATTGAGTAGACGTGTGGCCTTATCCAGTCTTTCAGTTCAGAGATAGCTGCAGTATGAGATTGCCAGAGAGCAGATTGAGATAGTAACTATAGGATTCTCTAGACTTCAGATCAGATCCTCGCTGTATGATGAGATCAAAGAGGGTTAGATGTTAGATGATTGGACTCAGAGTATGCTTCAGAGGATGTCAGAGAGAGCAGTGCCAGACTTTGAGTTCAGAGATGGGATCTTGAGGTTTAGAGACAGAGTTTGTGTGCCACAGAGTTCAGAGTTGAGACAGAAAATTTTGTTAGAGGTACACAGTACGGTGTATTCAGCACACCCAGGCAGTACAAAGATGTATCAAGATCTCAAGAGAAATTTCTTATGGGTAAGAATGAAGAAGGACATAGCAGACTTCATCTCCAAATATCTAATATGTCAGCAAGTAAAGGCAGAACACCAGAGACTCTCACGATTACTTCATCCTTTGAGTATTCCTAAATGGAAATGGGATGATATTTCCATGGATTTCATTTCAGGTCTTTTTAGAGTTCAGAGAAGATTTGATGGTATATGGGTGATTGTGGACAGACTCAGCAAATCAGCTCATTTCCTGCCAGTAAGACAGGGCATGTCTACAAATCAGTTGGCACAGTTGTATATCAGAGAGGTAGTCAGACTCCATGGTGTCCCCAGGATGATAGTGTCCGATAGAGACTCCAGATTCTTGTTAGCTTTCTGGAGATCATTATAGAGAGCCTTGGGAACCAGGCTACAGTTCAGTTCAGCATATCACCCTCAGACAGATGGCCAGACTGAGAGAGTGAATAAGATTTTAGAGGATATGCTGAGACTTTGTTGTATGGACTTCCAGACTGATTGGGTAGAGTTGATTCCTCTTATGGAGTTTGCATATAATAACAGTTATCAGGCAACTATCTAGATGGCTCCGTTTGAGGCTTTATATGGTAAGAAGTACATATCTCCTCTTCATTGGGATGAGGTTAGAGAGAGAGATTCTCTGGAGACAGTTGTGGGTCCAAAGATAGTTCAGGGGATGATTGAGTAGATCAAGATCATCAGGCAGAGAATGAGAAAGGCCTAGGATCGACAGAAGAGCTATGCAGATTTGAGACGCAGAGAGATTGAGTTCTTAGTAGGCAACATGGTTATTCTGAGAGTTGTTCTATACAGGCAAGTTCTCAGATTTGGCAAGAAAGGGAAGTTGACCCCTAGATTCATTGGTCCCTACGAGATACTTGAGAGAGTGGGGATAGTTGCCTACAGACTTGCACTGTCAGCTAGCATGGACAGAATCCACAACGTCTTCCATGTGTCTCAGTTGAGGAAGTATGTGGGAGATGAGTCTGATGTACTTCAGTTTTCAGATATGGATTTTGCAAAAGATTTGAGTTACCAAGAGCTGCCAGTTCAGATTTTAGACTACAAGGTCAAGGTTATCATGAATACAGAGATTCCCCTTGTGAAGGTCTTGTGACACAGCCAAAGAGTGGAGGAAACCACTTGGGAGGTAGAGTCTACGATCAGGGATACATTCCCAGAGTTATTCAGGTAAATTCCAAGGTCAGAATTTTTATAAGGGGGAAGAAATATAGCATCCTAGATTAGAAAAGTCCTTAGGGGTAGAGTTTTGGGGTTAGAAATGAAATTCAGAGATAGATTAGGAGTCTAGAAGAGTTCAGAGGTGAGTTAGTAAGTTTCTAGAACCTGTGTGGCTTTCAAATGATTCCATTAGGGAGGTTTCGATCATGTGAAGTGTGGGAAATGAATAATCTTCATTTTCCCATGTGCACGCCCATGCACATTGCCTTGCACGACTGTGCAAGTTACCTAGAAGAGAGAGACGGGAGACTTTATTAGTTCATTTCTCACCCAGCTTCCCATTTCAGTAATTCTTCTTCTATTTCAGCTCCTCCCAACCTTAGAGAGGAAACTCATCTTCCAGCAGCTTCCGATCCAGTTAGAGAGCCAAGAGATTAGTTGAAAGAAAGTTTTCCAACGGCTATAGTGAGAGGTAAGTGCTCACTTACTTCTTCCTTGTGATTCCCAGCTTGTTTTGATGAATTGTGATGCTTGGATGAATCCCTTGCATGTTGATGAGCTTTGTGCATGCTTATATGTTGAGATGATGATGAATTTCCACCCTTGATTCATGCATGCTTGATTGTGTATGTTTTAGTGAGAGAAAGGAGATGCTTTCACGGTGGAATGGAATATGTTTGATGCATATCGAATTTGAGTTGGGATTCATGTTATTTGAAGTGCTGGGAATGTATGTTAGAAGTTGATTTGAGATTGATTAAGAAATGGTATGTGAATTGTGCATTTTCCGGCATGTGTTCTTGTTAGAGAACAAGACACACGGCCGTGTGCTTGCATGAGCACGACCGTGTGCCCCTTGTTTTTCAGGAGCACGCCCGTGTACACACTGTGTGCACGGCCAGAATTACAGACACACGCTCGTGTGTCCTGAGGGACACACCCGTGTGCAAGCTTATTGCATGAAATGTCCAGAAATTCCAGAAGCGAACACAAAAACCCAATTTGTGTCTTTAAATGAATCAGATATAACACTGCATAAACTAGTTTTCGGTTATCAAATTACATTTTGTCAACACAAAATAGACCAAAGTGTAGATAATTTCATAATGAACATTTTGGTTACCTTTATGATCTTTTTTTTCATTGAAAAATGTCATTTTCTAGCTGAAAACCCAATTGGTGCAGTTTAAATGAATCGGTCGCAACACTACATAAACTAGTTTTCTGACCATCAAACTATGTTTTTTGACACAAAATGGACACCAAAATGTAGAAAATTCATAATGATATTTTGGTTACCTTTTTGTTCAATTTTCTCATCAAAAGAATATCATTTTGTGACTGAAAACCTGGTTTGTGCGATTTACACAAACCAACTATAATACTTCATGAACTGGTTTTTTGCTAATGAAACTATGTTTTTTTTAGCACAAAATAGATACAAAAATGTATAGAATTCATAATAAATCTTTTGGTTATTTTTTTGTCTTAGAAAAAACATAGTTTTATAGCCAAAATCCCTATTCATGTAGTTTACGCAAACTAGTACAAAACCATATAAACCGATTTTCTTACCACCAAACTATGTTTTTCAGGTACGAAATAGACACCAAAATATATAGAACTTCATAACAAACATTTGGTTGCCTTTTCTTTCATTCTCATTGTTGAAAAAAATGTCGTTTTGTAGCTAAAAACCCAATTCGTACTATATACATGAACTAGTTGCAACACCACACAAACCAGTTTTCTGACCACCAAGCTGCATTTTTTTTGCACAAAATGGATACCAAAATGTAAATAATTTTATAATAAATATTTTGGTTATCGTTTTATCCATCTTATCACCAAAAATTTATGCAATTTACATGAACTGGCTACAACACCGTATGAACCAGTTTCTTTATCATGAAAATACATTTTTTTGGCACGAAATAGAAGCCAAAATGTAGAGAATTTCATAATAAATGTTTGATTACCATTTTGTCTATTTTTGTCATAAAAAAAATATAGTTTTGTGGCTAAAAACCCAATTCGTGTGGTTATACAACCAACTGCAAAGCACGAACTAATTTTCGACCACTAAAATATATTTTTTTGGTATGAAATAGACACCAAAATGTAGATAAATTCAAACAAACTTTTTAGTTACCTTTGTTTCTATTCTCATTGCCAAAAAAATGTTGTTTTGTAACTAAAAACCTAATTGGTACAGTTTAAACAAATTGATCGCAATACCAAATGAATCGATTTTCTGGTCACCAAACTATGTTTTTTGGTACAAAATAGACATCAAAATGTAGATAATATCATAATAAATATTTTGGTTACCTTTTTGTCTATTGTTATTGTCAAAAAAAAATATTATTTTATGGCTAAAAACTGTTTGTGTGGTTTATATGAACTGGCAGCAAAATCATACAAACCAGTTTTTAGCTACAAAACTATGTTTTTTTGGCACAAAATAGACCAAAATGTAAAGAATTTCATAACAAACATTTTGGTTGCCTTTTTGTCCATTTTCATTCTCGAAAAAATGTTGTTTTGTAAACAAAAACCTAGTTCATGCAATTTAACACAAACTGGTGGCAACACTACACAAATTAGTTTTTTAGCCACCAAGCTACATATTTTTGGCACAAAATAGATACCAAAATATAGAAAATTTTATAATGAATATTTTGGTCATCTTTTTGTCGATTTAATTGTTGAAAAAACTTTGTTTTGTGATTAAAAACCTAATTTATGCAATTTATGCAAACTAGCTGTTACACTACATGAACCAATTTTTCAATCATGAAACTACATTTTTTTTTTTTTTTGCATGAAATAGACACCAAAATGTAGAAAATTTCATAAAAAATGTTTTATTTACCTTTTTGTCTTTTTTTCACCAAAAAAATGTAGTTTTATGGTCAAAAACCTTAGTTCTTGTGGTTTATGCAAGTAGCTACAAAGCACAAACTAACTTTTTAGCCACAAATTATGTTTTTCAAGCATGCAATAGACACCGAAATATAGAAAATTTCCTAGTGAACTTTTTGGTTACCTTTTTGTTCATTCTTGTTGTCAAAAAAATATCATTTTGTAGCTGAGAATCCATTTCATGTGATTTACACAAACTAATAGGAATACCAAATGAATTGATTTTTTAGCCACCAAACTATGGTTTTTGGCACAAAATGGACACCAATATGTAGGTAATTTTAATGAATATTTTGATTATCTTTTTGTCTATTTTCATCACTAAAAAATCATCATTTTATGGCTGAAAACGATTCATGTAGTTTACACAAACTGGCTACAACACTATACAAACCAGTTTTTTGGCTACAAAACTATGTTTTTTTGCCACAAAATGTAGAGAGTTTCATAATGAATGTTTTGGTTACCTTTTCACCTATTTTTGTCATCAAAAAAATGTAATTTTATGGCTGACAACCAACATCCATGAGGTTTACACGAAATGTTTGTAAAATTACACAAACCAAATTTTCAACCATCGTACTATGTTTTTCTAGCATGAAATAGACATTAAAATGTAGAGAATTTTATAATGAAACTTTGGTTACATTTTGTCCATTTTTGTCACCAAAAACATAGTTTTGTGATCAAAAGTCTAGTTCGTACGATTTACATAAACTGGGTGCAACACCATATGGGCACATTTTTTGACCACCAAACTATGTTTTATTAGCATGAAATAAACCCCAAAATGTAGATAATTTTATAAATAACATTTTGGTTACCATTTTGTCCATTTTTGCTGCCAAAAAAATGTCGTTCTGTAGCCAAAAACTTGGTTCTTACAATTCATGCAAGCTACTCGCAACACACAAATCAGCCGCAACACCACACAAACCTGTTTTCTGGCCACAAACCTACATTTTTTTTTGTACAAAATAGATATTGAAATCTAGAGAATTTCATAAAGAATATTATGATTACCTTTTTGTCCATTTTCATTATTGAAAAAATGTTGTTCTATAGCCAAAAATTTACTTCATGCGATTTATACAAACCAACTGCAATACTGTACAAATCAGTTTTTTGGCCACAAAACTATAATTTTTTTGGCATGAAATCGACACCAAAATATAAAGAATTTCATAACGAATGTTTTGGTTACCTTTTTGTCTATTTTTGTTGTTGAAAACCTAATTCGTGTGGTTTACATGAACCGATTGCAAATTGCACGAACTAATTTTCTAGCCACCAAACTATGTTTTTCCAACATTAAATACACATCAAATTGTAGAGAATTTCATAAAATATTTTGATTAACTTTTTGTATATTTTTGTCATCAAAAAACATAGTTTTGGACCAAAAACTGGGTTCGTATGGTTTTCTAACTAACTAGCTGTCAAACTATATTTTTCTGATATGAAATAGATGCTAAAATATAAAAAAATTTATAAAGAAAATTTTAATTATCTTTTTGTTCATTTTCCTCGTTGAAAAAACATAATTTTTTGGTCAAAAATATAATTTGTCACTGAAAAACGTTGGATATCAAGGTTCGTATGATTATGCTATCGTATTGTATAATCATTTGAATAGCTAAAACCTTAAAAAGATAAAATTGGATTTTGTAATTGGGACGCAGTTGTTTTAACTGAAATTTTTTTATAAAATCGCAATAGTAGAAATATAATATTCACAGCAAAGACTAAAATTGGTATAAAAAATATCATGCTTAAACTTAAAAAAAATTGATTGAAATATATTATTATTATTAAATTTTGGTTGTTTTTTTAATTTTCCCTTTGGTGGAGATGGCAAATAGGGAAGTCCACGGGCATTGCAAGCACGACCTAAAAATGGGTATGAGTGTCACAAAGATTTGAGTTTATACACTTGGTAGAGATGGCAAATAGGCAAGTTACCCATCTGAAAATGGTATGGGTTTCACATTTTTTACCCCGTAACCATTTGGACCCGTACTCATATAAAATTGTGTTTTTTTTTTTTTTTTCCACGGACGGACTAGGCATTACCATAGGTACCCAGAATAAACTTAAAATGAAATAAAATATTTATTGAAATCTGACAATGATGCTCCTGTAAGACTCATGTATTCTTTCTATTCCTTCTCATTGTCTTATTTGGTGGTTAGTTGTTTCATAATTCACTATAAACATATTATTCCTTGAGATGTAGATGAAATCTCTGGCATTGGCATTTTAACACCAAAACTAAGCTTCTCAATCCAGTTGAGCAAATGAGAGCAGTTGAAACTTACAGCACACCAGACTGTAAGTGGATTCAATTATCTGCTTGTGTGAATTTCATTAAACAGGTTACAAGAAAAAGCTTGGAGGTGTTTTCTTCTTCACTTGCCTATCCAATAGATAAGAGGAACCATCTTCTATTAATTTACATCCATGATTCTGCAGAATTATCACCAATATTCTTCTTTTATTATGAGACATGGAACATAGGACGTAATAACATTCGGTTTTACTGCAAGACCTGTAGACTTTGAACTCAAAATGGGATAAAAACATATCTTTACGGCTACAACTAACAAGTATAAATACATCAACACTTTCAAATATATATTTGACAAATTCTTTATAGTCATAAGCCCAAATTCTTGCAAATGAATCCTTAACACTGACATTGAGGAGCTATGCATCCATAAAATATATATCGAAGGGTCAGAATAATGTTCACTATTCTTCAATTGATGTTATATAAATTTTCATTCTATCTCCAAGATAAATATTTACAAGATATCTTAGATTGTACGAAAAAGATAGAGATTCAAGCACACAAAACTGCAGAAAACATAGATTTCATATTCAAGAAAAAACATCTTTAGGCACTCAGTTGCATCGAGAGAATCGAAGATAGCTTGAATTTCCGGACTTTGTTAGAATCATGTGGTTGAAATAAAATTTCAGTTATCGATCTAACAGTTACTTCCTTCCACTCAGAAGAAGTTGACATGCCTTCACTTCGATAATCACGAGGACAGTACAAAACTTGGAGGCGTGAAGGAGCTGCAATTGCATGAACAGTATAATCAGAATAATAAGGGCAAACAGAAGCTTAATAGCATAAACATGATAGCATATCTTTCTATGTTTGGTTTTCTTTTCCCACACAAGGGTGGGAAGGAGGGAGCCAAAAGCTGAATTATGGCTCTCATTTTCAGGCACAATTATCAAATCAAAATTAACCAAAAGTTAGGTTTGAAAATCAGATGTTGATCAATTTTTGCATCATGGACTGATATTTGTTGCCACGGGATCATCTCCAAAAGCCTTCTATGAGCGATGACACTAATATGGTAAACTTGATTAATAAAAACCACCATTGTTACTCTGCTCCTACATGTCAAGAACCAATACAGTCTGGCTTCAATCCATTTACTTGATTGATATTCAAAACGTTAATCATATTAGGATTTTGTCTACAGCAACAGTATGACTTGCAATTTGCATTCTAAGATCATGTGACTTTCCTAATTTCTTCTCTATACACTGAACAAATCTTGATCTCATCAACAAATAGGAAATTGATTTTAGTTAACATACAAGAATTGGATTATATTATATGTAAAAGCATTAATAGAAGGAATAATTTTATACCAAGTCAAAGTACTAGTAGTTAATGGATGAAACATAAGGTTAAAGTCTTGAACTCTCTCCAGTCTAATATATGGTGCATAAATTCACATTTCTTTCGCAAAGGAAATTGCCAGAAAAGAGAAAAGAGAAAAGAGTCATAAATGCTTGAGAGAATACCTAATCCAAACATACTCGTCTTTTGGATGACTAAACGACTCACTTTAGATCTTTTGATAGATCTCAATGCCTGTGTATCTTCCTGCTTCCCTTTAAATTCAAGAAATTCACCTAGGACATATTTATTACCTTTAACTTCCAACCTGCAAATAAATAGAGATATTTTTATCTTTTCCCTCAGGTAGCTACAACGTACAAAACACATCAAATCTATGATGAAAAAAATTCAATCAAAAGAAGCCAAACAGATGAGAACATTATAATATCTGTTCCACAAACTTGATTGGGATGCAACATGTCTGACACAGATCACAAGCCTAAGGACAAACCAAATTCTAAGTCTATTCAAACCAACCAATATATACTTAAATTGGAGCCCATGGACAAAAATAATTGAAGGTTAAGGGCACCTGCAACGTCCTAGACACTGATGCTGCTCATGGTATCAATGCCAAATAGGATCTTGCCCAAGTCAAGAAAGAGTGAGAGACTCTAATCATATATTTTCAGAGAACAATACAGAATTAGCCTTATTCATTGAATCCCAGTATAGAAATTACAAGTAAAAAATTAAAAAAATATATAATCGAATTATAAACAAGATATGAATTTTAAAAACCTAAAATCAGCTTGTTGCACCCTACCATGTGAAAGCTATGTACAGGCATGCAATTTCAGTACAAACATGGATTTTTCAATTTCTTTGGAAAAAGATGGACCACAAAAAACTTTGCCTAAATCATCACAGTCTGGATATCTTTGAGATTATATCTAGTATCAGCTTAGCACCATTTTATAAAATAAACTGTGGCCAATTTATCAGATCACAATCTTCTTCCACTATGAGAACAGAAGCAAGGATGATAGGTCTATGTAAAACAGTTATTATTCCTAGTTTTATTTTATTTTTACACAAAACAGAAAATTCAGGGAGGTGGACCAGAAATTAGTCATCATAACTTTAACATGTAATCACCATTTTCATCACTGTTTTTTAATTGCTTTAGTCTCTACCATCAGGGTTATCCTTTACATAAAAGAGTTATATACATATGATGCAGAAGATTGGATTGCAGGGTTTACTATCTTTCAACTAGAATTTTCCTGATTGGTATCTATATTATCCACCATGCAGTTGACTGACATAAATTTAATACAAAGATATGCTTAAAAAAAAAAAACCATAGAATATTAAGGTACAGAAAAAGAAAAAGAAAAAATAAAACCTGTCCCAAATTGGAGCTGTGCTGAGAATGAAATTGAGTTTCTCATGAATAGATTCCTGCATCTCTTTTTTTCCACCACGAAAGGCTCCCTTAATCCAGCCAGAAAGCATATTTCTTTGTTCTGGTTTCATTTGTGTCCACTGCTCAAAGGTAATGACCTCAGGCGGAAAATTGCTTGAATAAATGGAGCTAGAAAAATAAAACCAAATCTAATTAATCACTGAACTATCCTCAAATATTTTAACACCGAAGTGTAATAAAATCAGTATTTCACCCTCAGAATATAAACAAAGTTAAGGGCATAACTACCAGAATGAAATGGATTTGAAATTATGCAACTTCCTTTCCTAAAAACATTTTCAAAGTCATGATCAAAATCATTCATCTTTCTTTCTGCGCAACTACTATTTATAAGCAATAAAAAGCTTCCTGACTCAAAATATTTATATTGAGTTTGAGCACTATAATCAACTAGGTCAAATGCATAACTAAAAAATTTTCTAGCAAGAAACAAGTCTGTCTTGGCCTGCTTCAAACATACAGATAACACAGTACATTTATCACCAATAGCACAAGCATAAATTTATTGTTTAAGAAATTTCATCGAAATTACAGCAATAGATACAAGACAATATCAATCAGAAATTTTGTCATAAAGTGACATGCATTCATCAGTTAAAGCAACTGAAGAGGACACCAAAGCTCCCCACTTACAGCAGAATACACTAAACTGCAATCTGGCCACACCATTATGGAGATTTAAACACATACCAAAATTTTGGATTAGGAAGTATCACTTTGTACGAGAAATATCCTTCTGGCAGGGAAACTCCCCTTTGTTCAAGATATGATTCAAGAACTGAAACTTGTTTTTTAACTTCCTCTACCTGAGACATAGAAAATACAAAAAAGAATCAAATTATGGAGAAAAATATC